>QHHH01000117.1:0-48337 GCA_004367485.1 Fusarium citri
AGTAAATACTATATTTTTTATTTTTTACTTAAAAGTAAATAAACTTAACTTATTTATCTATATAATATATATAATAATAGCTTTTTTTATTTTATTTATAAGTATATATAAATATTTTATCTTTAGCTTAATAATATTATTATAATTAATAGAATTTACATTCTTAAGCCTTTTTATAATATAAGTAATAAATACTTAAGTAAAGCTAAGATATTAATCTTTAGTATTATAAAGTAAAAGAAACTTTTTTACTTATAAAAAAGTATTATAAAAGTAACTTTAAAAGTATTAATATAAAAAAATAACTATATAAGTAACCATAAGATTAATATTAATAAGTATAATATAGTTAAATATAATTACTTAGATTTTTATTAATTAATATTTTAAAAATTATTAGTTTTAATAAATAAAAGTAATAAAATTATAATATTAATTAGTATAGGGCTATCTTATACTTTTATTCTATCTTATACTTTTATAGCTAACTAAGCTTGCTTAGTTAGCCCCCCCTCCTAGCTAGCCAATAAGTAGAACAAGAAGGGAGGCAAGGGATTTCCCTTTTCGAGACAAGTCTATCGTTTCTACTGGCCCCTTGTCAAGTTACATTCCAGCTTGGGATCCAGGCCTAGAGTATCCGTAGAGGCTAGACTAGACTGCAGTACAGTACAGTACACTACTTTGGATACATCATACATGTACGTAGATACCGAGTACCGAGGATGCTTCTTTTCCTCAGGGAGATGCATGTCTTGTGTCCATCGGGGAGCGAGACCATGGCTTGGGGCTGTGTCGCTGTGACGATGTTGCAGCAAACTAAGAAACCCTAAAGATAAGGTATAGATAGGTAGACGCCTATGTCTGGCAATGAATGTCGAGACTGTAGGATCTGTTATAAGCAGAAGGAGTTGATAGCATGACATGGCATGGCATGGCAGACATGGAGACTCTGCAAATGTTGTCTGCCAATCGAATCTTCCCAAGTTTGCCCTGTAGAAGTAGAGTACCTACAGTATCTGGGCTGTGACAGTTGAAATTCATTCATCGGCTATTATCTAGGATAGGCTAGGCTAGGCTAGGCTAGGTAGGCTAGCTGTGTTGTGCTAGGGTTGTATACTCTGTACAGTCCAGTCCAGTATCAGGTCTTGCAGGCATTGCGCAAGCCACTGGCTTGTAGATCATGGCTTAAATTGCTTCTATAACCTGATCTCTGGTAATAAAAGAGGGTCAGGTCAGATCAGATCAGATCAGATCATCCCGGGTTGCAACCGTAGAATAGAGTAGAGTATCAGTAGATCGGCGAATCAACCAAACATGGAAGATTGGTTACATTTGTTTGCTGACCGAAAGAGTTGTTGCAATTTCCCGACTGTCGTCTAAAGTGAGTGGCTACACAAAATCACTCACTATGTACGGATACTCTGTACTTACTGTAGCATCTGCATCTCTGTATCAGACACGTCGTATTATATCAGAGTTTGACCATTGACAAGGCGACATTATAGTAAGACAAAGACAAAGACAACAAAGCAAAAGAAAAGACTCGATGTTGTGTATTGTATCATATTGCATCGTATCGTATGTACTGTACACTGCAGACAGGATCGCATCAATTCTTGTTTTCTTGTTTTTCTTTTCCTTTTTCTCTTTGTTGTGTTTGCTGGCTTTTGGGTTTAATTAGTGACATGTCCTTTTTCTATCGGAATCCATGTTAGCTGAAAGTTTGTAAAAGACAAGCTGCAGCCAAGTCTGCATCTTTTTTCCCAAGTCCCGAACAATCCGCTAGAGCGTCTCTCAAGTCTCAAGTCTCAAGTCTCAAGTCTCAAGGTCAAACAGGTAGACTAGATTAGACAGACAGTTGGCTCCTGTACGGTATGTAGATGCAGTGTTCCCCGCCTCCCTGCAGCTCTGATCCTGATCCTGATCCTGATCCTGATCCAGATCCAGATCCTGGTCCTGGTCCTGGTCCTGGTCCTGGTCCACCCCGATCTCAGCTCACTACCTGCTGGCTTCCTTTACCGTTACAGGAAGGCAGAGAGAGCCCTGGTCCCAGCAGCCTGGTTTATCTGCTGATACAGTCAATGCCTTAGCTTAAACACTTTCATCTCTTGTTCAACCTCTCGTCATCCCCGAGGGAGCCAAGTCGATCACGCTAGAGAGTTTGGCGAGATAAGTACGTACGGATACAGAACTTGACAGCCCTCCGGCACGACACTAATCCCCATGCCCGTTGTACCAATTCGAGAGGCTAGAGCCATGGCTTTGTTAGCGCCGTCACTCTAATGGCCCAGAGAGGCTCTGAAGCCACAGCTGCCCGGCCGCCATTCTCCATTGGTTCAAGACTCGGGGCTTTTGATGTAGATGGCACTTAGCGGTTAGAATAGCCCTTGGATTCAGCGCCAAGCATATCCTTGCTTGGCCTCCTTCAATGTCTCCGTCCCGTCTGCTAGTCTAGTGGTGTAGGTACTGTACCATACTGTACTTGCTTCTCCCTTGTGGTGAGTACAGTACAGACTGCTCTGAGCTGAGTGGGTGTTGACCTCACGTCAGGTCGTGTCTGTAGTAGGCACAAACCGCCCGCAGATGTCCTTTTCGCATCCGTCCCTACCATACAATGTAATGTAGGTTGGTGGTTGCCAGTTAAAGACCTCTGATGTCCCATGGTCTATGTCTTTGACATCTCCCCCGAGACCCTTGCTATCACTATCTACGGCGGAAGCAACTCTTGGTTGCGCCTCGGTACATTCACCGACATGTCGACACAAGCATTGCTGCAACAGTATCAAGGCCACATCGTGCCGCAAAGCTACAATGCAGGCTTTGTCGCCCTGAGCTACGTGGTCAGCCTGGTCGGCGCTGGCTCGACTCTCGAGCTCATCAACCGTAGAACCGGTCTCAGAGGTCTCTTCAACCAGTATGTCTTCAACTGTCCAGCCAGATGTCTACCATAGCAAAGCTGACATACCTGAAACAGTCTTTTGCTGATGGGCTCAGCAATTACCATGGGTGGAGTGTCCATCTGGTGTATGGTGAGTCTTGCTGGACTGTATGTCTCGTTTGGCTCTCGACATGTACTGATCAGTATCCTGTTTCTATAGCACTTTATCGGTAACAGAGCTATCGATCTCGCTGATGGACAGCCTGAACTGCAGGTTGCCTACTCTAGCGGCTTCACCGCGATATCCTTCTTCGTCCCAATCCTGGTTCTTCTTGCTGCTTTCATGGCTGTCGGCACCAACAACGTCGTCTCGTGGTGGAGACTCGTCGCTGGCGGTGTCCTCTGTGGAACTGCTGTGTGTGGAATGCACTATCTCGGCAATGCCTCTATCAACAACTACACGTGCGTGTACCAGCCGGCGTACGTTATAGGATCAGCCATCATTGCTATAGTGGCAAGCAACGTTGCCTTGGCCATGTTCTTTGTCTTTCGAGCCATGTGGGCGAATGCATGGTGGAAGCGAGGCATCTCAGCTGTTGTGCTGGCTGGGGCCGTTTCAGGAATGCATTGGTGTGCTTCTGTTGGAACTCGTTACCGACTGAAGAGCATCAAACCTAATGGCAATGAGCCTTCCAGAACAGGCACAGTCGTCGTCGTCATCTGCTTGGTATGTATACAGGACGATGAGCTTAGAGGGCCTTGCTAACGGAGACCAGTCCCTAGGTGCATGCTTTGTCATTGCCATCTCAGCGATTCTCCGAGCAAGGAATATGAGAAGACTGGCCCTGCGTGCCCAGCAAATCACACTGGCAGCAGCAATCTTCGATAAGGGTGGGAGGATTCTGGTCGATCCTGATGGATACATTCCAAACACAGTGGTGACTGACTCCTTTTTGGAAAAGGTAAGGCTTCTCAAACCAGGCTGTAGTATTTGTGCTAAGCAAAATAGGACGCAAAGGAAGGATTCAACACTGGCCACTCTCTATTCCATTGGATGTATCAAGCGTCAAGGAACTGGAACATGATTTGGAGTCTTATAGGAGGTATGAGACAACATCTGTCGCAGTTGCCGCACTCGCGCACCCACAAAGATGGTCGTCGAGGAATCCAGCTTGTGAGTGATCATGGCGAAACCATTGACAGTTACGACATGATCTTCAGAGAGCTTTTCTGTCTCGCTGCCGCTGCCCTCGCCGATCGATTTAGTCAAGATCTCACATCGATCGGAGTGTTGTGGGATCAAATCTTGCCAACAGGTGCCGGTGGTCGAAGGCCTCGGACTACTCAGGGGCGAAAACCATCTGTGGTCGTGGTCGGGACTGGTTTGGAAGGTAACGATGCCAGCGAAGAGGCGCATAAAAGCCTGGACATGACCGAGAAAGGCCTTCATAAAACAGACGACAGTTATGGTCGAGGCTCGTTGATGTTCCTCGTCCGTCGTTGTGAGTCTAATCGTGATACCGAACGATTGATCTCAGCTGGCTATCGTTTCGCCGAGTTGCGTCAGGTCAGCGATCTCATCAAATCCAATATGCAGATCCAAACCCCCGAATTCGAAAACAAGCTTAGAGAGATGGCCAGTTACACGAGTGAACACAATCACATTCGCCAAGGCGTCCATCTTGGCTTCTTTGCCGTTCGCGCTCGCGTCAGCTCCAGCTTCGAAGTTCTGGTGAGAAAGGGCGCACGCCATTTACTGCCAACTATGCCCTTTCCTTTCAAGAACCTGCAAGATTGGCACATCCACTATCTCAGAAGATTTGAGAACATGCCCGTGCCCAAGATCATAGAGAAATGCAAAGAGGATTCCCAGCGAAGTGACCGAGAGGCTGAGTTCGCTGGACAGCTCGCAGATACCATAAAAGCCCTGCGTGAATGGACTCAGGAGCCTTTGCTCGAGGATGCACTGCTCACATCGACAACGTTTCGGATCCCCTGTCGTGGAGAAGAGAAGCGTTCAGAAGCAACCATGATAGCATTGCGGCTTGTTATTCCAATTCACTCGGTCTTGTCGAGTCCCAACTGCGAGTTTGTACCCTTGAGCTTCTTCAGAATGCGCCAGGTATCGACACAATCCTACCAAGAGTTCACACGAGGGCTACATCAAGAGTTTGGTCATGTTGCAAAATCTGCAGATCGCCACCAAGGATCTCGAGGCAGCGTGACTCCTTCTGCCTCTAGTCGTTGGACATTCGGGCGGTCAGATGCAGCTCGAAGTAGTCGGAACAGAGGCAAATCCATTTCACATATTTCCGGAAGGCCAACTTCTTTAGTTGACTCGACACGATCCAGCTCGACCATCAATCTTTGCACCCCAGGGAACAATATCCGCACGCAATCGATTGATTCGACAGAGGCACCAGGACTCTACATGCCTCGACAAGAGCCTCTACAGACGGCGCCGTCGTACGGTGGCATCATGGTGTTTCAAGAGATCACTGTCGATGTGCAAGAGGGGAACGAAACCGCCTCGAGGAAGCCCAGTAACAGTTCTGACGCTGATACGCTCACGATTAAGAAGACCATCTCCAGGCACCTGCCACCTGCAGGTATCGAGTTACAGTCCATGGGCCATTTTGGCACCAACGATGTCGGCACGCAGTTGTCCAACGATATTGAGGCGGGCAGAGGGGGGCACACTTATGTGACATGTTTTGTTGATGTTTTGTTTGCAAAGACTGTGGAGAGTCGTTAATAACATACCATGCATGGCGTTCGGTTCGGTTCGGTTTGGTTTGTTGGTTTGCTTTCCCAAGGGATGGGATGGCTGGACACGAAAGGAATAGATACCAGGAGTGCTTCCGCACAGTATACATAATAGGCCTTATACATACGTTCACAATGGGTTATGCTGCCAATGTCCCTGTCTAAAGGGTTTTTTCTGTATCATATAAATCTTCAGACGTCCCATCATATTCGATTTCTGTCTCCTGGTAAGATATCACCGCCGTAACAACTCTGCCTATTGATGAGCAAACGATACTGTTGTGAATATCAAGAACAAATTCAATAAACTTGAATTTCGTGCTACCAACTAAAAATAGCATTGTAGCCCATCCGGTTATCTCAGTTGTTGATAGGTGAAAGATCAGACAAAATCGAGAGGTATTTCCCTTAGACAGGTCGTTTGACCGATCAAGGCGAGCTATGACATTCTCGTTATTGCAGACAACTTAGCTCTAGAGATGAAGATACTTTAGTTGGTCTATGCTAGATCAGCTTAAGCTATTTCTTTTTTTTTGCACCTCAATGTTGAAATTTAAATCCTTTGACATCCAAAATTCGAACACGTAACTCCTTGGAATGCACGTAACTATTCTCGTATGGTATCTCCTTGCTTTCCCGATAACACCTTTTAACCCTTCCTCCAGAGAGCTATGCCAACTCTGCCTTAAACGCCTCGTACAAAAATTCATGCCTTGCCTGCCACTCAGCGAGCAATGTCTTGTTCGTATGCGATTAATATACCCGTAGGTCGAAATCTCCGGTAAAGCCGCCATTAAGTAGCATGCAGGCGATGCGAATTCGCTGTGTCGGCATATCGGTTGCAGTGTATGAGTCAATGGGACTGAGGCCCAGAGAGATGCACATTGCATTGGTGATGGTATGCACGCCACAATCGTGTCCGTTGTTTTGCAAAGGGGCATCGTGGAGTATAACTTTCCATTCATCCTTAACGAACTTGTCCTCCAGAACATCTTTGATCCACGCCATAGCGCGGTTGGTGTAGGCCGAGTTGCCGCCAGCATTGATCGAATCCATATGTGCAATCGTTCGTTTGGACGGGCGAATAACGAGCAGAGTCCAATGGGAGTGCTCGCAGATTGGCAACAGAATGGTATCGATGCCAAGGAAGTTTCTCTTCTCAACACCATAACGTCGGAGGGTTCGTTGGGTGGACTGGACCCCTTGATCTTGAAGTCGCTTGAAAAAGAAGGAGCCCAAAGTAAAGCATTTGCGCGTGTTCCGCTTGACATCCTTAATGCCGGCGGCTGAGTTGATGGCTCGATCAAGCCACAAAAGGGATGCATTGACAATCTCATCGTTGAGCCACTCACTAGCCGAAACTACCTTGGCAAAGTCGTGCCGCCGCAGATCAACACCTTCAGCAGACTTTGCAAGAGGGGTGGCAGGTGTTGCGCGGAGTGTGGACATAGCCTTTTGGTGCCATTCTGACGAGACAGGCGTGACAAAATCCTGGTTGGGCATACGTAGCCCACCAGACCGAGCGAGACGCGCCTCAAGCTCTCGCCGAGCCTTCTCATCGGCCTCGCGTTTTGCAGCCTCGGCGATCAGGCGAGCCTCTTCGGCAGCTTTCCGAGCAGCTTGTTCGATCTGCAGTTCTATTCCCGCTCTTGAATCGTCGCTTAATGGAAGCTGTAGTGAAGGGAGAGCCAACAGTTCCTTGATGCGAATACTGGGGTCATATCCATCCCTTGATTCATTCCGACGATGGGAACTACCTTTTCGATTGGACGAAGCGAATATGCTGTCTCTGGGTGGCTCTTCAACTGGGACTACTGGGATGTTGAATAGTTGGCGGGCCCAGCGAGGCTGCTGGTCCTGGGTAGTAGAGGCTGAATGTTGTTCGGGTCTGTTGTAGTTGATTCTTCTGGGTAGATCAAGACCCGTATGGGTTCGCGGCCTCGGGCTTACGGTATCTTCGGTAAAGCGCACAGCTTTAGGTCGGCGTGTTGTGCCTATGCGCTTAGGGGTAGCCTTGGAGAAATGCTTGCGACGACTCCTGAGAATAGACCTGACAGATCCTACTTGATCTGTGTTAAGAGGAACCTTAGCTTCGAAATCCGTGGTATACTTGCTTTTGATGCCATGATGCACATCGCCTTTTTCATATGTTCGATGGTAATCTGCAAATGTCGACAGATTGGTACTATTCTGAGCTAGATCAGCACCGGGAAGATTTGTTTTGGAACAGTTTGACTGGTAGGAAGTGGCCCATGATGATGATAGATCCAGGTTTTTCGATGCCCCATTTGTGAGGGATGGGGTGGCTTCGTTTTGAGCAGGCTGTTGTTCGGAGAGTTCTTTGGGCTCGTCGAACTCGGGAAATGATCCTGGGAGTGAAATTTTGGTGTTTAGGCTAGTGCGCCGCACCGAGGGGAACATATTCTGTAGTCTGCCGCGATACTCTTGCGAGTCAACATAGCTTGGTGCTGGCAGGCTGCGCAGGATAGCTGTAATGTCAAGTGCAATCCGGTCCAGAAACGCCCACGGAACCTCGCAGTCGTGCTCTCCATGCTTTTGCAAGATGCTCTTACAAACCATGGGGAGTGTTGGATCCGATATAAAACGTTGGATTGACTCCAAGTTCCCAGCAAAGTCGTGAGAGAGTCCATATTCGAGAACTGGAGGGACAAATTCATTGCTATCACGAATTCTGACAATTGTGCGAATCTGATATATTCTGTCCAGGAATTGGAACATCCGCCTGAGTCGCAATCCGAAAACTTCCATTAAGTCGTGAGCCTGGCCATCGTGCAACGTGCTGCGGTCATCACTGTCGGTTAAATCGCTGACCAGGGGGGCCAGATCTTTGTTCGCCTCTTCTCGAGTCTCCCGCTCAAGGCAGTCCCAAACTTTTGCCAAAGACCTTGAGAAGCTATTGTAGCTTTCGATTAACGCCATGAGGCCATCTCGGTCAATCCAGCACAATCCATTATTATCCGCGGCGTCGGTATTCCTCGATACGGTGTCATCGCGGTTGGGGCTGATCTTGATGCGCTTGTTGCCAACTTGATTTCCGCTCAAATATGAACGGACCTCGGCGACTTGGTAGGATTGAGGACGTACTGGTCATGCGTTAGTGCAAACCCCAAGTTCGAGTCGAAAGTCATACTTATTCGGCCGAGTGCCTCACCAAGGCCAGTGACGGCGGTGTAAATGCTTGTTATCATCCTGGTAACGGATTTGGCGCTCGATGCAATTCCAAGCATGCGGTTTGATGTCTACAAAGGCTGGTCAATAAATATGGCGGCGCGAAGAAAAGGGATTAATGGACGCACATGGCCCTGTTGGCCACCTCTTTCGTTGAAGATTGTTAACGCGCAAACAAAGAAAGTTGGAACGGTCGGCGCAGTTCGGCAACATCAATGGTGATGACTCGGTTTAGTTGCGGTGAATGGTACCTGGTCCAACAGTCGCGCAAACAGCCCAAGCCCCATTCGTGATTTGTTATGTCAATTTCTGCATCGGGACCATCGCGAATACGTCGGCCTTTTGGAATCCAAGGTTGCGGTTGGGATCGTTCGTCCAGCTACGGTTATGTGAATGAAGTCAAGTTATTGCTTTGAGCAGCTCAAAACTGCAGCGGCAGGTACGCGTGCACTGACAGCTGAGGTGGATCCGTGATGACAGGCATCATTGGTCAATGGTATGCTGACCAAGGATACCCCCGCTGACAGAAATATAGCGACAAAGATCTACTCTAGAATCGTATAAACTGGCTCACTGATTCAGTCACCCGCTTCTATTGAGTAGAAACTCGTTTTATCAAGCTACTTGGGTATTTGTGATTATGTTCAGTCGCATACACATTACGTGGGCATCTCGAGCCTCAAAAAGAGCTAGCGTAGATTGTCAAGTCAAGCTTGTCAACAAGTCAGTGAGTTGTGGTATAGGGACTTTCCCAACGAGTGCTAATAGTCTAATTTGCCGCTATAGTTGAAAAGAATACTATGCCATCTATGGCACTCGTTCATGATATTTGTCTACTACCATCTTGAGGTGATACGCTCAAGTTTCAGATTGATAATTGTAGTAACACTTTGTCCATATGGATCTTGCCCTCTAATTGTGAACCAGAACACACGGTAGTTAATTGCACGACTTGCTTTGCATGCTACTAGACTCACCATATGCACGAGAGGTGTTCTACTCCAGGAAAGTGACCTGTGAAAACTCTACCTGAGAAATGCCTTTTTCTTGAGGCGCGATATTGAAATTGAGGCGTAAGCCAAGGGAATTCCAGCCGCCAGCCATTTCCGAGTCAGTGATGTGCTACAACAGTTCACATCCTGTGTATACAGCCACAACAAACTTGCTTGGGATTAGGATAAATCTCTGAACGAGAAGTTTGGGACGCGTTAGTTATACCATCATTGATGAGCTTCAGGTTGGAGTTAATGGAAACGATGCGTAGGGCTTGAACTTTTGAATCAAAACGACATGTCGGTTAGCTTGCCTTCCAATCTCACACTTGTTTGCGATGCGGATACAATAGGAACCAGTACCAGGGGGTTGGGTTTGCGCGACGCTATTGTTGGTTGCGTAGATTCCGTTAAAGACGAAGGAAACTGAACTTGTTTGTTAGGTGAAGGATGTGACAAGGAATAGTATAACTTCCATAGATCTAAAATGTCCATAGCACGGTTCAACTATCAGCAGTAACACAGCTGGCAAGGTAGGTCTGGTTCCACCCGACCTGAAAGGCTTCTCTACAGATGAGATGCTATCCGCTCAATCGCCATTGGTTTTGTTTATGGAGGCGAAAGCTCAGGTAAGGCTTGGCACTTGTTGGTGGTTCCTTCGCTTTTGCCAGCAAGCGGATAGAAAGCTGCATAAAGGGCTGAGGTGGAGGACGGCTACTCGCGACTAGCACATTGGCAAACATGTTGCAACAAAAAGGATCTGAGTCTCTGGGATCGAGGCTTGCAACTGAAACTGTTGGCTCCCATCCTAGCCAGGCTGTATGTAAACTTTAATGTATTCCACATCCATGTCAAAGTTGAATCAACATTCGTTTTGCACGCTTGCTTGTTGGGTTGAGTTAGACCCAACCGTCGGCTTACCTTCCTAGCCAGGTCGTTGATATAAAGGTATCCATAGCCGCGGTTCGAGTTCGCCGAGACTAGACGTTCGTGGTGATCCAGGGTCTTCAGCCGCAGGCGACTATTCGGTATAGGGAAGTGCATTTTGCCACAACGAATTGTGTGAGGTACCCGACGAATTCCGTAAACAAAAGCATGCCTCCAATTGCAACCGCAATGACCCTGCATATACGGCCCTGTTTACCCTGCGCATACTTTCGGTTCGTAACAGTACGCGTAGACAAGCGAAAACGTTGGCACAAGTATCAAGGCAGCCAAACGATAGGCCTTGACGGGGGCGTGCGAGGCAATGTGACCCTAGCCGACCTTACCGCCTCTTGTACGTGTGCGCCGGTTTGCGATAACAACCTTACTACGCAGTAAGGTGCCCAACTTGAGTCGCTACTGACCATAAGAAGAAAACGGAGTTCGTCCGTACGGTCATCGTCGATTGCAGAGGTCTTTTACCGATGGGCGCCGATCGTGAGAGGAATCTAGGATGCCGACAATATGGTGTTGCAAAAAATGTCGCAGACTCGGCAGCGTCGTCAACAACAGTACGCCATGCGACTATCTGATCCCCATGCTAACAAGACTAGGCGAGGGTTCCAAAGGCCGCCATTTAGACGGTATCCTCTTCTGACGTCCGTTTGGGGGCTCGACCCGATTCATGTTGCCTGCTGTATGCCAGGTGTATGTGTCAAGTCCCGGGCCGTTGCAGCGGCAGAAGCTTCCTGACGTGGATGGTGTTGCTGCAAAACTGGAGACATTTGGACACCGCCAGTATGGGTGTCCCGAGAAAGCGAAAATCGATAATTCCAATTAAAGAACAAAGGAAAGTCCGCCCAGCCTATGGCTTCGAAAAAGTTCTTCTAGAACGCACCAAGAAGGGAGGCCGCAGAAAAGCCTGGATCTCAGGTCGGGTATTGGTACGGTAGGGGGACCGAGAGAATTGCCGGAGCGACAATAAAAATTGTGTCTTTGTGAGGTTTTTTGCCTACCTTGTCGGGGGTATAGCAAGTTACAATTGGTGGTGGTGAGAGATGGAGACACGGCGAGGCCGGTTGGTGTTGAGTGTGGTGTCACTTCACCTCTAGTCTACAGTATGAGCTAAGCAAGGGTGGTGTGGACTGGGCCGTTCAGCTACTCGATTTGGAAGGCTTCCAGAACAACAATCGCCAACGTTAGCAGCATTATTGTAGTTTATTTCTAGAAAGATTCCATCACGATGCTCTGTTATGTCTTCCGTTAGTTTCCCGCCAGACTTCCAGAATAAGCCGCGAGCAGTCCCCAGCACAGCCAAGCGAAGCATTGACCCAACCCTTAAAATCATGGGCTGTTCTGTTTGTTATTGTTGACGTGGCTTGTGCCCCATTATGTGACGTTGATAGCCTAGCCGTCCTTCAACCAGGTATCGATAATTCGTCTCAGACAGAGGGTGAATATTGGGAACACAGGTCCTTGCATTAAGGATACAGAACGAAGTGTGACTGGACTA
Organism: Fusarium citri; assembly: GCA_004367485.1. NCBI lineage: Eukaryota > Fungi > Ascomycota > Sordariomycetes > Hypocreales > Nectriaceae > Fusarium > Fusarium citri. The sequence goes on from QHHH01000117.1 coordinate 12,263, forward strand.
TTGCCCAGTTTAATACGTATCTAAGGTTGCACAGCAAATCCCGATCCTCGCGAGCATGGATGTCGGATACAATCGCCGTGCACTTTCCAGCATCACAACCGTTGAGACTCAAATGCCTGGTTTAAACGCCGGCTGCTTGCTTGGCTGCATTGCCTCGACTCTACATACAGCTGCAGGTCGTTGTTGCGAGTAGCTGTGGCAGGTCACTTCTGCCAACCGATATTAATTACAATAGATATATGCCCAAGCGTGTGCACCTCAGGTTGCTATAGAAAGAAGAGTCCTTTGTTAGGTCTTCCAGGAAGGATCCTAACGCAGCAGGTGTTGGTTTAAAATAGATGTCGGAGTCCAGATGGGAGTCAGACCTTTGTGATGACTAGGTTGAGATGAGTCAGTTGGGGATCGTGCACACAAACGGAAGCCAAAATAACACCATGTTGGTTAATCCCCAGCTGGCCCTGCCCTGAATCTCCGTTTGCAAACTTGGCTTCAGCCCTGTACCTTGATCAGTACCACGGGGGTGGCCAAAGACTGTTTCTTGCAGGGCGAGAATGACGGCATCAACATTCCTCAAGATGTGTGTCTCCATTCTTTGACTCTCCTTCAAGATATCTCATACTGTGAAGAATACCAACAGTGACGAAAAAGACATATTGTGCAATCACTGATACCAGCATGTGGATGTTGATCAGTGCCACCATGATTGTTCACGATGGTTGATCCTTTCTTGCATCAGCTTGTGTGACTGATCAGCAATCTGCGTGCGGATCCAGAATTTACCAGATGATACATGTTAAATCGGGCCCTATTTTGACTTGAACATTATTACAAAATCGAATCTGGAGCCAGGTTTGGTCATATGTGGTGATGGACGGGCTGCTTATGATGTGTTTCTACGCCATTGTCAGACAGTTTGGGAGCGACCAACATACTGGGCACATGTTCTATAGAACTTGGTACCATTACAATCAGACATACATACCATTAGCCTGTGATGTTTCTCTAAACAACATTGGACGCCCCAAATGCTGCGGGCTCGATGGCCGAGACTTTTGGGCCCCCTGAAGTCAGGTTGCAGGTCGGGATCAAAAGAATACTCTCAGTCTCAGAAAGAGTAAGCAAGAATGGCGTTTTAATGTTGATATTCAATTAATATTCGATGTCAGATACGTTCAAAACTACGCTCGCTACACCACTAATCGTGGCGTTCCTGTCTTCTTCCAAGGCACGGCAATGCTGCAAACGGGACAAGAACTAACTTTATGGACCTGTGGACAAGAAAAGGATTGGCGTGTCGTCTGGCCGAGGCTCTTACTCAAGTCATGGCCTTTTATCCCCGGCACAAATGCGATGCGAGTAAGGATTAACCTTTGAATCGTTTTCCTTCAAGAACCGCCAACTTTTCCAGCTCCGTCATCCCGTTGAACTATCCGACTACTAGGTAGTAGGTAGGCATGTAGGTAATCATGCAGTAGCCTGATCTACCTACAGTATCCGAATGGACAGCACAGTACATCAGGCAATGATGCTGTCGGTAACTGCCGCAGGACAACCGAAGCGGTCCCTTGACCCTTGTTGTCTGAAGATCGACTGTTCCTTGGCGCTTGAGCCTGAGGGGAGGCCAAGGAGGCCAAGGAGGCCTGCGCCCTATGTACAGTGCAGCACTGTACAGTCAAAGCCAATCAGCATCATTGGAGATGCCCATCGCGATCGACCGCGCTATCGCTCTTTAGCGGCGAAGCCAAGCTGCATTTGAGGATCGAGGGCCCAGTCATAGGGCCTTGTAAGCCACGCCGTCTGTCTCCTTTTTGCAGGGGTATCATGGACCCATAGTTATCTAGGTGCTACAACGAAAAATAGACCTGTGAGGGGGCTCGTGGGATTCAAAGACGGCATTTGATGGTTGGGACGAGAAGAGCTGAGGGCAGCAACAATGCTACGGGTCGGCGCCAAGAGGTTGGTAATAGAGAAGACGAACAAGACCCATCTTCACATAGGTAAGTTAGTAGGTGGCGTAGGCAGGAAACATTCTAATAAGCGTCCCATTTGGGAGTACTCGAACCGTTAAATATTGGTGTATGCCTGCCTACTATGTACATGCTGATTTTATAACATCACTGCATTCTTGTCCGAACTTGAATTATGGAATTAGTAATTGAGGATATGCAACGTTGACTGTGAATGACGATGACGATCCGGCTGGTCAAACTGCCCTCCTGCTGCGAGAATTCGGCTCTAGGCAAGTTACGAAGATCATCCCGATGTTAATCTTGGGGTGAAAATCTCCCGTTGTCGCGTGAAGATCACGGATCCTCCTCCAAGTTGCGGAAAAGTTTCCGCTGTGAAATTGAGTCTGTATAGTATAGTATAGTATTGTATTGTATTCAACCTCATTCTTACCTATGATATCTGGTAGAGGTAGGTCTCTGGTTTTTAAGTGCGCCTTTCTACTACAGCAGTTTATAAGTACCTGACTGTAGGTATAGTTAGTAGATTGGATCTAAGAGAGCTGCCATGATCATGATGTAAGGGTCCTTTCCCACACACAACTTCAAAGGGCAATTGGAGTGAGAGCCGTGCGGGGAAGCCAGCCACAATTGGTTCGTCATATTGATACCCCCCGCGGCACAATTCGATCACTGCATTGCATTGCATTGACTACATAGGTAATCATCCATAGACTAACCGTGCATCTCAACGGTGCATTTGGGATGGGAGATCGAGATTATAAAGGCAGTGAGTGTATTTATGAAGGAAGACGGGTCAGATCACAGCGTTTAAAGAGCAGAAGCAATGACCCCCAAACCGAAACTTGGCTTGAGACCAGAGCCTCCACTTGTGGTCACAGCCGTGATCTTCTAGCGTGCTTCGTTCACTGTACAATGCTGTAGATAAAATTCAACTGGCAACCTCAGGTTGATATGGTGCACGGTGGGAAACTATCTATAGTGTGTACGTTTTTTATCCTTGGATTCAAAGAAACTCCAGCCAATAATCTATTAATATTACCGTCCCGTCGGTACAACAGTTACTAGGTACAAGTCACAACACATTATGCCCGTTCCGTTTGCAACCCCAAGCTCCGGCTATTGGATTGCACAGACTTGTTATTACCGGTGCCACTGCGTCACTGTCTGCCGACTACTGTACACCCACCTGTGGGAAGTTTGCCACACTTAGCTATCCCGCTCCGTTTCTCGCCCTACTTGGTTAGACACCTTACATAATTCTGATCTCAGCTCAGGTAGCCTTCGGCGTTGTCCGTGTCTGAGTTAGCAGAGTCGGTTCTTTTTCGTGCCTTGGTTTATGAATTTTCTTTTCTTTTCTTTTCTTTTCATTTCAACCGTGATGACCTTGAATCAGGGTGGCTCCTTTTTCACGCCCTCCACGTGTCAGGTTGTTTAAGGGGTCTGATTCTCTATGTAGGTATTTGAATATACCGTGGCATTTGTCATGTGCAGTGGACCTACAATGATGCTTTGGGAAGTTGATGAGGACAAACTTTCGATACCGGTCCATAGTTGTTTGTACTGGTAGAGTTTAGCCTTCTCTCAACGAATGAACAAATGAATCAGGGAGGAAGGGATTGCAGGGCGATGCAGAACTACAGTACGTATTCGAGAAACGTGCAGACAAAAGGCCATCAATATCAACGGACAACAAAACACCTTGATATACAGTACAGTAGGTACATACACGACGCCGCCAATCAAAAGGGTAGTCTGAACCCCTGTTCACAATAAAAGGGAGAGCTTCCAAAAGGCTTCTTCGCCTCAACGCCAGACTGAAAACACCTTACCCTCGTGAATATGTGAGCATCCGTGTGTGACCCCTTGTTAGCCAAGCATTTTGTCTGGGTGCGGTACGGATACTGTAGACAAAGATACTACACAGGGGTATCCGAGTGAAGATCTCATTGACTGATTGATCTTGGTGGAGGCAGGAGTCTAGGGTTATAGAACGCTATTGGTTTTCCTGGAGGCATCGCTTAGATTAGGCCATTACAGTACGGATACCTACTGCACTTCCAGTGCCTGACCCTCTGTATCCGTACCTAGGTAGGCCCGTCGTTGTCGTTATTGACGCCGCCACCTCTGGTGCTTTCAAGCCTTTCGTCGCCTCCCGGCCCCGCCCCTTGCTGGTCCTGACTTTTCTTTGGCTGAGCATGGTCCCGGTCAGCTGTCAGGTTTTACTTAGTATGGACTAAGACAGCAGCAGGGACCCGACGGTATTGTACTGTACTGTACTGCATGATACAGCACAGCACAGCACAGCATAGCTGCCCCTGTTAGAGACGTGGAAAGCAAAACGACACAGCACAAACGTGATCCCTTTGGGTTCCATATTTACTTTGCTCTAATTCTCAATGAGTTTTTCGGGCAGCGCAGGGTAGGGTAGGGCTTGTCTGATGTTCATGTCCAACAGGTGGTATGGAGGTCTCCCGATTGTTTGGTTTAGTTTGGTTTGTTTCGCTCCCTCCGCTTGTAACAGATGCAGTGTTATGTTATTGACGACGTCGTAAATACTAAACCCACCCCTTGATTACCCACTTTTCCTTCCATCCCGGCTTCTTTCTTTCTTATCCTCTTCATCTCCACATCAACCTCCCCACCCTGTGTTGTTTTGTGTCTCCGTCCGGGCTCCTCTACAGCGCACTAGCAGTCCAGGTTGCAAGACAAGAAGAAAAAAAAAAGTGACCGAAAAACGAGAAAGCCAAGGGGGGGAAACAGCAAAATCTCATCAGCGAGGTTTCTCTTTAAAATCAAGCTCGACCCAGCCCCGTTCGCCCATTACCCGCTTCTGCTTCTGGTCGCCTTCCTTTTTTTGGTGTTGTTTTCGCACATCACAAAGTGACGACACACACTCGATTCAATTATTCGCTCCTTCAGCCAGCTCAAGAGTACGATACATCACATTACTCTGCTCTATTCATCTCAAAGCTTTCCAAAAGCGCTCTCTCTCTCTCTCTTCTGTCGCCCATTCCTCCAAATCAAATCCCGGACACAATCCTCCTATAAACAACTGCGTTGGCATACCAGGGCCTGTCCTGTTTCAACTGTAAACTCCTTCCCCCCTCCTTTCCTTTCTTGACAAAGATCCCCCCAAAACCCAATACGTACCACCAGACCAAGCTTGTACCTCAGTAGCCAACCAACTAGCAGATCTGCCGCCTCGACGCAAATTTAGCGCTGCTCTCCAACGCCGCTCATACTGTACTGTACGCCCGTCGGCACCCACGCTCTTTCGCCCTTCCACCTCCACAGCCTACCTGCTCTGCAACTGGGGTCTGGGTTCTGGACCTCTTATTACACTTTGGATCCCCCCAGGTCCGCATTCCTGCGATTCGACCTGTTCTCGCCCAAACCAAATCAAACCAACCCTCTCGCTCTAGACGCTCTGCTATCTTGACGATAAACTTGCGGTCGGCTGCACGCCGTCAAACTCTCGTCGTCTTCGTCCGTCTCAGACTTCTGTTCCTCTCTGCCCGGCCTTCGCCAAGCCCTCTGGTAGAGCCACCATCCGCAATCCGTCCACGACGACATTCGCCGGCTCGCGGCTCCCACGACCCTCGCATTCCAATCCCTTGGGAACTACCCAGCAACCTCTACGCTTTTACCGGACGGCCTCGACCCTCTTTGCGCCATCTCCGCTTTGGGGTTGATTGACCTCAAAACGTCACTTGGACCAACTTTGGGGCGGACTTCTTTGTTATCACGTCCGATCATCAATTACCCTACCCGTCTTGTCCGTCGTGACATTTCTTACTTTCGTTCCGCGTCTACAGTACCGCACGATCTCAGACCTCAATCTTGCCATCTTGGCAATACCTGAACCCAATCTTGCCTGCTCGACTCCTCTCGTGGTGCAGATTGGCCCCATAACAAGCCACCTACCGGCCTCTGCATATCTTCAATCCACACTGCGGCCGTTCCTCCAGCGTTTCCTTCTGATAATCTCGGACGGGCTCACAGTATACTTTGACCTTGATGGCCTCATCGTTCCTGCGGTAGCCTTACATCTAGACTCGACGCCTCATCCTGCCTCCACTATAAGGACATCTGCGTTAGTTTCTGTGTCAGATTCCCACTATCCGCTTCGGTTTACCACGACTCCACTCGGTTTCGCTCTTATTACCTGACCTTGTCCCCTCCCTTCGAAACGCTTCAAGTCTAGGATCTGTTTCCTTCTTTGATTATTTACTATCCATCACTTGCCTAGGACGTTCTAAGCGCCTGACCCTAGAATGATGGGTGTGTCGCGCTCACGGAGGCAGTCTATTGACTGCCATGGATGTAACATACCTCCGCCATCGCCACAACCATCATCCGCTTTCGAGGACATTTTCGACGTCGATTCACCTATCTCAAGACCCGTTAGCGAGGCCTTCATGTCAGGAACTTCCACACCGAATGGCACAACCAATTCTCGCCCACCTTCCCTAACCGAAATTCTACTCGATGTAGCCTCGCCACCTTGGACTCTCAGTGCTTTCATGGCCTATCTTTCTCAAAATCACTGTATGGAAAGCCTCGAATTCACTCTCGACTCGCAACGATACGCCGCCTTTTACAACGAAATTATCACCAACAACCCGAACCGCACCCAGGAAGATAATGACCGCGTTTGTGTGTTATGGGAAAAGCTTATGCAGGTTTACATCATCCCTTGTGCTCCTCGAGAGGTCAACCTCCCGGCTCGCATTCGCGATCAGCTGCTCGGTCTCCCTTGCGGCCCTTCTCCTCCTCACCCCGCACAATTGGATGAGGCTGGTCGAATTCTCTACGAACTGATGAATGATTCTCTGCTCGTTCCATTCCTCCAATCCGTCGCCCCCATGCACGTTGATGCACCCACAGAGGAGCAGGGCCGTGGGTCTCGCCGGTCCTCAAACAGCAACAATCGTATGGGTGCTCCTGTCCGATCGATGAATTCGATGCACCATGCCGAGCCCGAGTCCTTGACAGACGACAGCGATTGTAACTCAACTCCGGGTATGGAACCCATGACTCCCCCAACTACACCGCCCACCTCGGAATGGGCCTTCACCACTTCTCCTGGTGGTCTCCAACGTGCCGTGGCTGCTCATAACAAGGGCTGGAAGAAGATGGGCGCCAAGCTGGGTTTCAACCGCAAGAGCTCAAGAACACGCTCCACCCCCACCTCATCCTATCCTGCCGAAGGGTTCCATATGCACCATGACTCCTTATGAGGGTCACAGGTCGCGTCATTACCTGAATCGTCCAACGAAGCCGACTGGGCTCATGATATTTCTCGTGAGACGGACAGCGTTTGTCTTGGTCCTCCTCTGCATGGCACTTTGCATGCAGCTGACGATGGTTGGTACCACAATCCTGACCTCCGACAAGGCGGCGGTTTTGGGAATGGCACGGCCGCAAAATTTGACACCACTCGAAACGGTGTGAAGACGTCTCTCGTACAGAAGAATATACGCATGAGAAGACGATTGAACAAGCCATCCGAGCTCGTTACTAGTATGCAGTCACTGACGAATAACCATGCTGCTCAGTCAAGCGATGCTTCATCATCTTCCCATTGCACTGATCCACCACTTCTATCAATATCACCCGTATGCTCTGGGGGTCACGAAAACGTCAACGCGGTCCCAATGACTGATGTGTCCAACTACCTACCTACACCTGCTTCTAGCAGTGAGGACATGGGTTGCCCTTCAACCACTTCAGATCACCAAGCGTTTCGTTTTGCGTCCCCTGTAGAAGACATGTACGGGTGGGATGCAGAGCTCGATCGCCGCCGATCACCAAGTCGGACTTCGATGAGCTCGGCTGAGGGTTGCGACTTTGCCCTCAGTTACAGGCGAGCAAACGGTAGCAAGCATAGTTTGCTACAACGCGTCTTCCGAGTTGGTTCGTCTTCCTCTATGGTTAAGATGGAAACCACTATTTGAGATGCCAGAGGCGAACCGGGATTCACACGCCCGCTTTCCTCTTTCTTTGAATTTTGTTTTTAGTTTGATGACTTGCATACATGGATTTATCACAGACCATCATTGATGAAAAATGGTCATACGAGACAGGCAAGGCGTTTATGGCGACATGATTTGATTTCTTGTTTAAACTACATTATTGGGATTGTGGGAGGGCTTGCTATTCATTTGCGAGATTGTCTGGCTCTGATGTACGCATCCGGCCGCTCATCTAGGTATTCCTGGATGTTGAGATTGCATTTAACGAGGCGATAAAGGACTGGGAGGACACCAAAAGATGCCCTTGATGGCCGGTCTGATGATGACGATAACGGCCTTTGCCTTTTTTTGGTTTAATATGAACGGGTCAAAGAAAAGAAAGAGATGGACTCATGTGTCTAGTTAGCCATGATACCCCCCTTCCACCATGCATGGGAGGGAACCTAGACGTAATGCCTAACAAAAACTATTTTACATAAACAATTACTATTGTCCCAACGATCACTGTTTCTGTTTGATTTGTAGATCGCTTGATGCGCCAACTGTAGGGGAGGAATTTCATATCGAGGCTGGCCCAACGCCACTGGTGACAAGAATGCAACAAGCCTGCTGGGTCAGACAGCTCACTCTGAGTCTAGCGGAGCAGAACTTCCTTTTCGACGTGGCTGGAATTCCTCAACCATGATGAAGTCAAAGCCAAACCGGACGGATGCATAAAGCGATCAAGATCTATTTGCTCAAACAGCTGTCCCAGTCCACATGTTTGCCTTGGAGCTATGTTCCCCCACGATAACGTTACTGGGTAGCCTGCGTACAACGGTAATAGATATCTAACCAATATCAGAAGCTTCTGCCTTTAACTACGAGGAGGTAAATAGCTCGACTACATTGATATATCACTAATCTTCTGGTACAGTCGGATAGGCAGGATATTCCAAATACTTCTTTGCATTAGTAAGTAAAGCCATTGGATTTGCTTATAGTCACGGTGTGAGAAGAGCTGGCCGTCAAGAGCATAAAAGATTAAATTGTTTGTTCATATTATTTATGCTAACTTAAGACAAGCACATACGCAACTTTATCTTACTGCCTTCAGACTTGGAGGATAATTATTCTGTTACCCAGCGAATGCTATAAGACATCCAATATCACGACGCAACAGTCCCAAGATTGTCTAATGCTTTTGTGTTCATGTTCGCTAAAGAGTTCATTTACATCGAATCAACATCTTCCCCTTATTTAAAACAACCTGCTCCCAAATCCATCATCGCTTTAAAGTTGTGCCATGGTAGCTCCCAGCTTCTTCGTGCAGAAACTTGAGAAATACTCATTCAGCGCATCCACTGTGCCACTGCCTTCAACAAGACTGACGACAACACCAACATATCCGTCGGGTCGAACTACAACTACTCCACCAAGATCCTCATCCAAGCCCATCTTGGCATGGGCCACAGCCTTCGCCTGCGCAAACCTGGCGTCGGAACGATCATCGGCATACACGTGGTCCCTGTATCGAGCGAGGACTCCTGGGACGTCACGAGATATCTCGATATCGGGCCGTCTAGCGGCAAAAATTGTAGACAGCGTGAAGAAACGGCTATGGGGGAGGTGCTTCTCATGGTAGGAGACCTTGTCCAGATCAGATCGCTGGTACGTGGCGTAGAAGGATCGTTGGCTGCCGAGATGGTTGGCAAAGTCCTTGAGAGCCTGGCGAGTTTTTGATGGAGCGCCCGCGAAGACGAATAGTCGGAAAGCGCCGTTCAATGGTACTTCTTGCTCAAGATGGACGACATTGGCATCCACGACTCGTGTTACGTTTGAGTTGATGAAAACGCGACCCGTTCGCAACTTCGTTCCTTGGGGGTGAATAAGAGGCGACTGTGCGGCGTGTTCGGGAGACCAGTTGAAAACGTTTGGCTTGTAGTAAACACCGTATCCACTGGTGAATTCGCACGACTCCTTAAAAGTGTTGATGAACTCGTTCTCTTGACTCGCGCTGTTGCTGCCATGGTCCGCCGACGCTGCCTGTACCTCCGCAGCTGCCGGGGGTCGTTGCGAGAACAGCTTGGCATATCGGTTGTCAAAATCAAGAAGAGATTCCGCAACGTGTTTCCTCTCTGTCTCGTAAGTCTTGAGAATCTCCCTGTTGGCAAAGCCGGATTCGACGGCATGTATCTTCCAGGCAAGATTCTGGGCATCAAGGAACGCTGTGTTCATTCCCTGTCCTGCTTTGGGCTGCGATTTTGTCAGCAAATGATGTTTCTACCCGTTTAGAATGACCTACACTGTGGGTGTGGCAAGCATCACCGCCAAGGAAAACTCGCTGGTCCAATGTGTATTTCTCAGAAATGCCTTGTCCGATAGGGTAGACTGAGTACCATTCGACGCGCTCCCACTCAATAGAGTATGGCTGCAGGATCTTTTTGGCCGATTCCTGCACTTGCTCCTCGGTAGCTGTACGCCTAGGATTCCAGTCTGGGTCTGTCGAGGATGCAATCTGGATGTAGAGACGGACCATGTTGTTCTCACGTGGAATAACCATGATAGAACCATGTTCACTGTGAATGGTGCATTTCATCTACTGGTAGTCAGTAAACAGAACCAAGGTATTACCAGAACCAAGAACTCACCTTGATATCAGGAAAGTCAGTTCTCACTACACCGTCCATAACGCCCCAAACGTGGGCAATAGGGTCCTTATGATGAACAGCGATACCAAGCTGGTTGCGGATAAATGATCTTGCACCCTCACCACCAAATAGGTACTTGGCGTGCAGAGTCTCATGGGCTGTGCCGTCGACGTGCTCCAGCTCGACAGTAACGGGGTAGTCAGGGTTGGACTTCTCATCAGAAGTGAAGCTCTTGATGGACCATGGTCGTTGGACCTGCGCGCCGTTCTTCTCCAGATCCGAGATGAAAACACGTTCAATCAAGCCCTGGTGCAGCAAGGTTGTAAATGGATAACGGGCATCGATAAAGTCGGGGCAGCTGGCCCATGTTCCAGTCCGGGCAATGCCATTGCCTGATGAAGCGGGATCCCAGAAGGCAACTTCGTAAACTCGAGCTGGGCTGTGTGCCATTATGGCAGACTTGAGACCCATATTGCGAAGAAGATCCAGAGAACGCGGCTGGATGCCATCAGCTCGACCAGTGGGTGTTGGCTCAGCTCTGTTATCGATATGCTTGATCTTGTAGCCCCAACGCGCAAGGCAGGTTGACAGCATTAGACCGACTGGTCCAGCGCCGACAATGACTATAAAAGCCCATGTTAGACACCCATGCAATTTCCATGAATGTATAAAAACTTACCAATGTCATAGTAAGGTGAGCGATCAGATTGTGATTGAGACATGGTGTGTGACAGTAAAAGAGACGGTTTGGGTATCCGTTAGTGTGGACAACCAAGTGTAGTCAATCTGGAGAAGTCAAGCCAAGTCAAATCATGTCGATGGGGGGTCACGTCTTATATGCGAAGACGACATGATGACCAGAGATGCCGGGGGGCTCGGCCGGGGGAGTAAGGACCCGGTCAGCGTGCGGCTCAGATTAAGAGAGTTAGAAACCCGAGGAAAATTAACGGCATCAGATTCGGTACGGGTTGTGGAGAGCGTCTTGGCTCTTTCTTTGGCGTGGTATTGGAGAGGCTGAATGTGAATGGTCTGGGTTCCCAGAGATGTGCCCCGTAAACTTTTGGTGAGCCAAGTCAAGTCACAGACAATTGCTTGTCGTCATGGGGTTCAGATGTCTTGAATGTGGGGTTCTGGGGCAAAGAGGAGGCAGGAAGTCTAGACTGACTGCCTGTTTGGGAAGTCGGGAGTTGATTTCGGGAAGCCGTGACCGGGTCCGGCTTCTGTCTCGGCTGCAAGGGTGATACAGTAAGATGGTCTCAGATAGTGCAGTCTGGTATCATACAAGCAGATCTTAACAAATCTTAACTGCATGATTAACCTGCCATCCACGGGGGGGAACCGTTGTGGACCTCACGAATGCCGGGCAGCAGACCGAAGATCTCATTTTCCCAAGATCCCTAACATGACAAGTCTGACAATGAAAAGACCTGGCTTTAGTGATTGGATGGCCAAGGCCTATACGATGATTCGTGAGATCCTGTCCAGTAAAAACAGAACTGCCCCCAAAATGGTGATACTTACCCTAGGGCGAGCCAGACAAAGAGGATGCAGACTTAAGATGCAAAGACAAATCAGCGAAACTACTGTTCTAGCCGATCATGAATTGGTTATATTTTCTTTTTGTACGCGCTCATGGATAATACCCTGGAGCAGTCACACGAATGGTAGTAGATAGGCCCGGATCTCCCGTGCAATGGTGAGCTGAGACAAAACGAAAACGGAAGTTGCTCCATCGTGAGAGCAGGTACCACTGGGATGGAAGGAACCTACCTACCTGTCCTCGGGCGTCGTCTGCACCTACCTACTGTTGCCGTTGCTTCTTGCTATGTTTAACAGGATTTTTCTTCTCGTAGATGCTTACATTAGTACCTACCTAGATAGGTACCTAGGTAGGTAGGTAGCAATTTAAATCCATCATCACCATCTCGATGGAGCGTCCCTACTCGACACATTATTTAGAAGTCCATCTTTTACAAGCCGTATGGTGTTGAGTTAATCCGTATAGCGTGGCGTCAGGCGCGTCCAGCTCTTGCTCTATACATTCAGAAAACCAATCATCCGGAGTCCTGTAGTACAGGAATGGATGGTACGCCGTTACATTCTACGCATCTCACCAGAGACGAGTCTGTCGACCTCACAAAGATTTTTGATGAAGACAGTCAGTGCACGAAAAGACAGACCCTGCGGCCACTAGCTAAGAAATTGGTAGAATGCCGCAACGTTCTCGTTCGATACTGCGCTCACGTCCCTCGCAACTACCAGTACCGTGACGGTATTCGACTTGTTAGGTGACCTGCATGTCGAGGAGAGCTGCTGTCTGACAAGGTGTAGGTTTTTCTGGTGCTGCGAGACCACCTCGGTGATGAATTGCTTGGGCTTGCAGGAGGTGTGCTTTACGAGCTGATCGAAGTAGATTGCCACTATTCAGATGATCCTGGCGCAGCATTTCAGCGTTGGAGACATGATCATCTAAATAGACACGTGAGAAACATTGCACTGAATACCGTTGAGCTGGCTGACACAAAATATAGTCAGACCTAGAGCTCCCTCATATTCCGCACCTGACCACCGTCACATCTAGCATCACACCAACTGCTGCACTCGTACAGTGGAGAGATACCCATCCGCAAAGATACAGCACGCGCCTTTCTGATTATTCGCCCGTGACAACGAGATCATCGTTGTATCCAAGTGGAATTGGGACACGGAAGACTTGGATGATAGAACATACTATGTACGTCTCGTCACGCAGCGGAGGCACGCGGGCGTTTCGACAACTCAAGGCCAGAGAATTTCACGAAATGCAATGGAGCCAGAACATGGGACACAGAGGCAGACTTGTAGGCGAAAAGTCCATCGATCTAGCAGAGCTACCGCGAAGGGAAATTCCAGAAAGACTATCTGGACAAAGCGAGCGAGCCAAGCATGGTCATCGACGTTCGCTAAGCACAAGGCTCATGAGGCATGAGATGATAACTGAAATAATACACAGATTCCTTTTGGCCGAGAAGAATAATGGAACAGACAATTCGCCTAGAGCCGCATCGGAACATGACGAACATTCAACCCTCGTGGTCCACGGCATGTTTGAGCCTCGGCTGGACATCTGTATCAGAGACAGTGAAATTCCCAACGCAAACTTTGCGCGGAAGTTTGGCCTGTTCAAAGATAACAGGCCTTTGCCACCATTCATAAGAGAACTACCAGTTGCCGAGGACATTGCGATGGAAATAGCCGCAGGATACCAACCGAAGGAATTGGTGTACACAAGGAGTTTTCAAGGACCCTTCACACCCTAGCTTTGGTTCGATAGTGGCATTGATTACCGGTGGATGCATAGTTCATGTTGAATCTTCGCGGCGTTGGTTACCTATAGTGCGATATGTGTATGTCACATCGAACTCAAGCAGATGATGGGAACATATCACGCTCTTGAGTCATCTCTTCTATAGACATCGAAAGACAGAAAGGATTCATATGTTGCCGAGGTTTTGGTGTCATCAAAAAAATCCTTAGAGAGCGCTCTCCCTATAGATGTGAATGGCAACAAATGCGATTGAGAGGCTAATAAATTATCACCTGAAGTTTTTGAAGCCAGTATCAGATAGCCATCCTAGCAGGTATGCAATAGAAGAACTGTCCTCCGAGTTCAGGGACCAATTCTACCCAGGTAGTTCTCAGGCTCTCGCGCTGTTCCATCACTGGCACTGGCTGCCAGCTGGCAACACTGGCAACACATATAACCCGCCCCCTCACCCGGGGCAACCTATGGGAGTCTCTTAAAAAAAATCTCAGGCTGCTTTGTTTTTTCAAAACAGTACATCTGCTCCAAGGTAGTCGACGGATGGTCCTGCATCTGATCGGATCACTCACTTAAGAGCCGCCATCAAGTGGCTGCAGTGATGGCGCCTTTGAATACGGAATCAAGAGCACGTTCACTGTCTCAACCGCTCCGTATCCGTATGGACCTAACCGAGAGCCAAGTTGACAAGATAACAGAAGCGTATGTTAGTGACACAAGCCTGACTTCGTGCTAATATTCCTGCAGGTTCAGTCAAAACGTGAACAGTAGCCCGAACAAATCGATAAAACCAAGGAAGAAGAAGTCTGCAATGTCAACACCAAGATCAACGCCACGGAAGAGCAAACACCAAAGTCCTCAGACTCGAGGCTCTTATAGGTGGACCACTCCAGATAACAGTTTGGGAGCAGATTCCCCAACCTTCTCTGAGCTCATGCCCGGTCACCACTCAGATTCTTCCAGAGACATATTCTCTATAGCAGAGCGACGTCAAAGAAACCCACCTTCTCCACTGCAACTCGCGACTGGCCGCCTCAATGGGATCGCATCTCGATCAACTAACCTAGAGGATATCCCTGATGCAGTCTCTCCCCTTGGGGAAGGCCGGTTCGAGCGTGCTTCAATGTTCGAAGATAACTCTTCTTCAGTCTACTCTGCTCAACCTACAGCTCGTCCCTCACCACTCCATCTAAGTCACGTTCGGTCACAATCCAACGTAGACGAAAGTGGAAATAAACCATACCAGGAGTGGCTTCTGAGTCACGATCCGTCTATGATCAAAGAATCCGAAGCTCATACGGGGGGCCTAGTCAATAGACCTCGACGCTCCAAGAGTTCAGCTGATGGATTGCGAAAGGCCCATGCCATGGAACTGCACTCGCCGACATCTCCTCAGATCGTAACAGTGCACACGAACAGCAATCGTGCTACCACTAACGACCAAATTGCTCAGAACACACCTCTTTTCTCGCCGCTGCAATTCTACTTCAGAGGGACCGATTATCCTAGTGCAAAGAAGGGCGAAAAGACGATGATCGGTGATAACGGGTGGTTAGAGCGTACGGACCGGGGCGTCGTTGAGCACGTCGTAAAAACTCCTCACAAGAAAACCGGAATTTTGGACAGTATCAAGAAGATGGCTAAAGATGTGGTAAGTTGGAACACCCCAGAGTTTCGGTACTGTCTAATTCAGTCCCAGGCAGAGATTCACACTTCTCGACGAGCTCAGCCGGTTGTTCGTCCTCGTCCAGCATCTCATATTACCATTTCGCTGAACGCAAGAGAGCAAAGTCTCCTCTACTGTGAACTCGAATTCAACCTGAGCACAGCGTTGAACGATTACATCGCGGTGCAGTTGGACAAGGGTCGTCTTGTGCCAGACAAACTCAAGAAGGTGGCAGATGTGTGGCAGAGCAAAGGCCGCCCCAAGGTGGTTGGCTTTCGATACGACCTGGAGACGCAGCTCGAGCTAGTCAACCTGCATATAGACGACTTCCGCTTCTACGGCCGTCGACAAGCTGATCCTGCTGAAATTGGCGGACTTCTGCATGCTATGAAGGTCAATGCCAGAGCCATGGGTGTTCGAACTCTCTGCCAGCCAGACTCGGTGATTGCGAAGCAGTTGGTTGATGCGCAGTCAACTTTCAAGATGCTTGGTGTTCCCGATGAACAGCAGGTTGCTCTTGCTGAGATTGCTCAATTTTTCAAAGTGATTGTCGAAAGGGAACTGGACAGTCGAGAACAGCGAAACCATAACGTTGAGCATGGAAAGCAGTCCCGTAGGGAGCGACAATGGACAATCCAGGGGGAAAGGTGTTAATCAAAGTGCTATGCTGTCACTTTCTAACTCCCTGCTTAAATGGCAGAGGAACGGCTCATGTATCTCGGTAGCTTGTACGATCAAATGTGGTACCATCAGGCAAATCGGTGCATTCAAAAGTGATAAAGCTGACATTATGAATGTTTTTGATTATATATCCAAAGTACGCCAATTCATTCCTCATTAAGTTTCTTCCACTCATAGATGACATTATCCATAACATCCCTTCTTCAACCCGTTTTTTAAAACTGTCAATCGCAAGATAAAAGCGGCAGATCATCAGAAATCTCAAGCAAGAACAGGGTCATCAGAAGCGTAGCTGCTATTGGCGATACCGATAGCCGTCTTCACTTCTGCGTTGCCGAGGTTCCCTTTCTTCATATCGCGGATCGTCATAAACAAAGTCATAATCATCATCATCTTTTTGCGCAAGCGCTCTGCTCCGGTCGTAGCGCTCACGATCCTGGCGACTGTCTTCCCTATCTCTCTCCCTTTCACCGGACCTCCGTCGCTCGTACCGAGGCATCTCTTCTTCCCGCACGTAGCTGCGCTCACGCTCCCATTCGAGTTGACGACGTCGATCACGCTCCCTCGAATCCTCTACACGATTGGCAAGGGCATTGGCCCCAAGACCGCCGGCCACAGCGCCGAGAATAGTAGAGACAAGACGAGTTCGGTCCTCGTTGTCATCCTCGTAGCCGCGTGTTTTGTGCTTGCGGCGTGTCGCAGCCTCGGTGGCTTCGCGAGCCACAAGACCGCCGACAACGGCACCCAGCAGGCCAGCGCCAATGCCAGACGCAGAGTGAGAGAAGTTATCATCAACCACGTTACGGGCGCGGGTGATGGGGCTCGGGGAACGGTTGCGTGAGCTACGTCTATCGTCGTAATCTTCATCGTCAGAAGGAGCACGGGAGCGAGACCGGCTGCGCCGGACCATGGCGGTGTTGGGCGGAACAGAGCGTGGGCGGTTCTGGTGCTCGGGAGGCTCAAGAGTCATGCGCTCTCGCTGAGGAGGAGGCGCACCGCCATAGTAGGGGTCATCGAGACGAGATGTTGAGGCATATGGAGGAGCGCCAGGAGGTGGAGGGCCCTGCTGTTGAGAGTTTGGGGTGCCGCCAGAGTAGTTATCCGGGGAGAAATCACGGCGGCGGCGAGAGTACTCTTCATACTCGTAGTAGTCTTTTGACATTGTGTACAGTGACGCTATGCGTGTGTGTTGTACTGAGTTGGAGGCGAGGGAAAATGGATGGCAGACGTTGGGGGGTGGCTGGCTGAACAAAGAGAGAAAAGAAGAGAAGAAGTGGTAGCGTATTTAGCTATAAGAGGGCGAACGTCAGCCTTATGGATACTAGGTAGGTAGCAGCAATAAGGCAGACCCTGCAGCTCAGATACGAAAGCCGAAGTGATATAGTGGCGCAGCAAAAGAAAGAGAAAAAGGGTTATCTTGATGGAATAAAGAAAGGGACGATAGATGCTGGTGATATAAATGATGTTGTTGAGGTCGTGTAAGCTGCCTTGGTACGAATGTATCTTAGTACCTCACACAGAGAAAGGATGACGACAGGTTTTTTAGGCCACATGAAACAGACCACGAGGTTCACCAGCAAATTCCCGTTGGGCGTTTCCTACGTGGTACAGTACAGTACAGTACCGGTCCAGTCCAGTCCTTTAAGCCGCCTCCAGCAGCTCGGAACGCCCGATGATGTTGTGTCCAATTGTACTGCACTGAGAAGACCCCGCGTGCTTGTGCTTGTGGCGAAGCAATCGCTGTTGTACAGCCTCGTTTCTAGGTCACAGTTACTGTACGTTTAATGCAACCTGCCTTGTCAGATGATAAGAGAAATCCTCTAGATTCTTTCTCGAAAACGGCCGGAGAAGCGCTAACTTACCTAGGTACTCTTGGTACCTACAGTATTTGCTTTGTCCTTTGTTATGTTCAAGTTATGGATAATGTACGTGCTAATTCAGGTGTTACCGTATCTAATTCTTGGCGGACGATCCGGGGCAGTTTATAAACCCCAGACTCAGGAGCCAATCATTGCTCTGTATTTATACTAAGTAAATTAAGTTTAGTCTCCTGGCCCGTTTATTGACCGTCAGAATCAGAATAATTGTCCTCTAAGGCTTAGGCTACAAAAATAAAATAGCCTAAGCGCTGGTCTAAAGTGACCTAATTATTTCGTCTCTAAGGGAGGCTCAGTACTTGTCTTGACTTATTCAGTGCTGATAGCATCCCGAAATTGGATCGAAAAGATCAGTACAGTACGTTACCCTTTTCCTAGACCATTCACGGATTGTCGTCCCGTTAGCCGACATTCCACAGGATTGATCGATAAATCTACCGAATATTGGACCATCTCAAATCCCAGTCAGTATTGGGTCCATGTAGAGGATATGCAGGTATGCTATTTTCTAGCGAGAAATTTACCCGTTCTGCTCTTTATATAGTGCTTTTACTACCATAATAACATTACTCAAATTCTCATCACAATCAAAACTCTAGTAAATAGGTAGATTATTATTAGACAATAGGTAGGAAAGAGAAGAATTCACTTACCCTCTAAGGTTTAGACTATTACAATAAATTAGCACAAGTGCCAGTCTAAGGTAACATAAAGTGATTAAATTCTTTTGTCTCTTATGCTCTTAGATACTCACTCAGGTAATGGATGCTGATAGTCTGCCCGGAAGATTAAGGTATGCCCCTCTCTGTACGTCACTCACTGAGATGGGGGATGGAGGGGTTCTCACGCTATCTTATCAACTCAACCCCCCATTCTGAACTTTTGACTGAAGGAGGGGAAACAACCAATTCTCAAATGAACTGAACTGAAATTTCTACTGTCGCACCACCACAGCGCCTGCTACAAAGAGTCTGGCCTGCCAATTAGAAAGTTTAATTCAGCCCATCCTCGGCCCAATCATCACGAATCGCTCCATCATTCATTGCCTGTTCGTCCTCACGACTCTATCCATCCATCATGACGCCGACTTCGGCCCGCATCACAGCCCTCACGCCCTTCAAGCCCGACCTTCATGAGCGCGCCTGGGCCTCGGTCCCTCATCCGACACTCCCTTTAATTGCAACGGCGCATGCAAAGGCGGTTACTGTGTATTCTCTCTCGACTGCCTCTGCTCACAGCGTCCTCACCGGCGGCCACAACCGCTCCGTCCGTTCCGTCGCATGGAAGCCTCATCTACGACCCGGCAATTTATGTCTTGTTACTGGAAGTTTTGATTCTACAGCTGGAATATGGCGATGGGAGGGTCAAGAACAGGACGAAAGCGGGCTGGAAGTTGAGGTGACGCAACAGACTCTGCGCAACAAGAACAACGATGACAGCGACGACGACGGCGATGCCGCTAATAAAGAGTGGGAGTTTACGCTTGTTCTTGAAGGCCACGACTCGGAAATTAAGTCTTGCGCTTTCAATCCTTCAGGTTCTTACCTAGCTACGTGCTCGCGCGATAAATCAGTCTGGATATGGGAAGATATCGGCGTATCCGAGGAGGACGATGAGTGGGAAACTATTGCCGTACTGAACGAACACGAGGGCGATGTCAAGGCCGTCGCTTGGTGTCCTGATGTCCCTGGGCGCAATGCTCGCCGCAGCTACTCGTCTGATGTTCTTGCCAGCGCAAGCTACGATAACACGGTGCGCATCTGGCGCGAAGATGGTGACGCCGAATGGGTTTGCGTTGCCGTCCTCGAGGGCCACGAAGGTACTGTCTGGGGATTGCAATGGGAGCCACGACCACGTGAGGGAGATCTCTTCCCACGACTACTCACCTTCTCGGCTGATAACACTATCCGAGTATGGACATTGAAGCAGGATGATGAAGCAGAAGAAACCTCTACAGGAGGTACAGTGGGAGCTCTGGGCGGCATCCCCAACACGATGCGAAGATCTCTCCGAGAGGATTGGACATGCACAGCTGTCTTGCCAAAAGTACATACCCGCGATATCTACTCCGTGGCTTGGAGTGGGCAGACAGGGATGGTGGCAAGCACTGGCAGTGATGGAATCGTTGCCCTGTACGCTGAGGATGCTGAGCAAGATACAGGTGACCAACACCATAGTATGGGCAATACTGAGGAAAGCAAGCATGCTAAATGGAGAGTTGTCACTACTCAACCCGGAGCTCACGGGCCCTATGAAGTCAATCACATTACGTGGTGCCGGAGGTATGATGCCGGCTCGGAACGAAGAGGAGAGGAAGAGATGCTTGTCACAACGGGCGACGACGGGATTGTACGGCCGTGGCAAGTTGAGATCGATGCGCCAAGGTAGCATTTCATCCCAATTAAATAGCAATGATACTGTTGTAACAATAATCGAAATCTCAGTTTCATACTGTCAAGGATTGATTAATGTCTTCATATCAAGACTCAATATCTTTAAGTTAAATTGTCATCTACAATCAAGAGAACCAATGAGCAGTGTAAACCTTTAAACAATAAAAAATCATGCTATGTCGTTCCCAAGCCCATGCCAATGCAAGGCAAAAGTGTCCTTTGTCTAGGAGGGGTATGATACAAAGTGGTTTACATGAGAAGCCTAGTTGCTCCCCAAATCCAGTGGCTTCTCTTAGACTTCTTCCCTCCCAAACGCTTAGTGGCTGTGCAATTACCTTACTATCCCATCCATGTTGCGTCCCCTAATAAAATTCTATTCATCGACTAACAGCCCGCTTACTCGCCCTTAAGCTTGTCCTGCTTGACAGTGAAAGCCATCTCGAGGAGTTCCTTCTCCTCCTTGGTGTGGACGTGCTTGAGACCAGTGGCGACAGAGGCACTGGGGTTTCGGCCAGCGTACATGACGTGCTTGCGGGTGTGGTGCTCAGTGTTGTTGAGCAGAGTCTCGATACGGGGCTGAGTGAAGCTCCAAGCACCGGCGTTGAGAGGCTCCTCCTGGCACCAGACGATGGTCTTGGCGTTAGGGTACATGTCGAGGTTTTCCTTGAGTTGTTGCCAAGGGAAGGGGTTCAGCTGCTCAATGCGGGTGAAAGCGACATTGTCGATGTTGTTCTCAGATCGGTACTTCTCGAGGGC
Source organism: Fusarium citri (assembly GCA_004367485.1). NCBI lineage: Eukaryota > Fungi > Ascomycota > Sordariomycetes > Hypocreales > Nectriaceae > Fusarium > Fusarium citri. Next base: position 33,512 of record QHHH01000117.1, read on the forward strand.
GGCCCACACCTGACCAGTGCAGAGAATAACACGTTCAATCTGGTCAGGAGACTTGATAACACCAGTCTCATGCGCAGGGTCGGGGATGATCCACTGGAATCCGGCATTCTCGCCAGTGAAAGCCTCGATGTCGCTGCGAGCAAGAGGGTGTCGGAGGAGAGACTTGGAGAAGAAGATGATGAGAGCTAAGAGTAAATTAGTATCAACACAGTCAAAAGTAGCAGGAATCACTTACGCTTGCGGTACTGGCGGTGCATCTGTCGGCGGAGAGCGTGGAACAGGTTGGCAGGAGAAGTGAAGTAGGCAATCTGCATGTTGCAGTCCTGGTGTTGACGGACAAGCTTCTCGCCAGTAGGGAACTCCCGGGGGTCCTCGTTGCTGAGCTGGAGGTATCGCTCAAGACGTCCGGAAGAGTGCTCAGGACCCTGACCATCGTAACCGTGGGGCAGAGACATAACAAGGCCTGTTCGCTGCATCCACTTGACCTCACCAGAGGCGATGAATTGGTCGATGATACATTGGGCGTTGTTGGCAAAGTCACCAAACTGAGCCTCCCACATGACCAGAGCATGAGGAGAAGACAGAGAGTAACCGTACTCGAAACCAAGCGCACCGAACTCACTCAAAGAAGAGTTGGAGATGACGAACTTGCCCTGGTCCTGACTCAGGTGCTGGAGGGGAGTGTAAGTGTCCTCAGTCTCCTGGTCGTGGAAGACAGCGTGGCGCTGAGAGAAGGTACCACGCTCAACGTCCTGACCGGAGACACGGACGTGGTATCCCTCAGTCACGAGAGAGCCAAAAGCCAGAGCCTCAGCGGTAGGGAAGTCGATGTTCTTACCCTCGACAACAGACTTGGTTCGGTTGGTTAGGATACGCTTCAAGTTACGGTGAACGTGGAAGTTTTCGGGAACGCTGCCAATGGCGTTACCAATGTGCTCAAGAGTAGTGCTCTTGACATTGGTCTCGTTGGTGGCAAGAACCTCGGTGGCCAGCTCCTTGGGGGACTTGAAGCCGTTCCAGGCGGAGGTAGTCCACTCCTTGGAGGTGGGGGTGTACTCCTTGGACTTGGTGAAGCTCTCTTCGAGCATGCCCCACACCCACTGCTTGTGCTCTTCAACATCCTCCTTGGAGAAGGAGCCCTCTTCGATAAGCTTGTTGACGTAGATGTCAATTTGAGGTTCCTTGGCGTTGATGCGCTTGTACATGAGAGGCTGAGTGAAAGAAGGCTGGTCGGTCTCGTTGTGACCGTACTTTCGGTAACAGTTGAGATCAATAACAACATCGTGCTGGAACTCGGCACGCCAGTCGGCAGCAAGCTGGCAGGCGAAGTTGACGGCCTCGACATCGTCGGCGTTAACGTGGAAAACAGGGGCGTCAATGGCCTTGGCGATATCGGTACAGTAGGCGGTGGATCGGGCGAAACGAGGATCGGTGGTGAAACCAATCTGGTTGTTGACAACCAGGTGAATGGTACCTCCGGTGGAGAAAGCAGGGAGAGAGTGGAAGCCGAGACACTCGTAGACAATACCCTGAGCAGCGAAGGCAGCATCACCATGGAGGAGAACACTCATGGCAGTACGGTGAGTCTTCTCATCGTTGTTGTAGTGCTGAATAGCACGGGTCTTGCCCAGGACGACGGGGTCCTCGGCCTCAAGATGCGAAGGGTTGGCGACCAAAGAAAGCTGAACACGCTTGCCAGAAGGTGTAGGACGCTCAAAGTTCATACCAAGATGGTACTTGACGTCACCAGAGCCCTCATCCTCACCACCAGCTGTACCGGCGAACTCGCTGAAAATAGACTCGTTGGGCTTTCGGACGACGTTGGAGAGAACGTTGAGACGACCACGGTGGGGCATACCGATAACGATATCCTTGACACCGTAGTCAACGCTGCGATCAATAAGAGCCTTCATACCGGGGACAAGGGTTTCACAACCCTCAAGACCGAATCGCTTGTCGTTGGGGTACTTGGTGGCCAGGAAAGACTCAAAGCTGGAACTCCAGATAAGACGGTCAAGAACACGGCGCTTCTCATCGACAGAGTACTTGAAAGGGGTGGGGACCTCGAGGCGCTCACGAAGCCAGTCGCACTTGTCACGGTCAGGGATGTGAATGAACTCAACGCCGAAAGAACCGCAGTAGATTCTCTCACAAGCATCAACAATCTCACGGAGAGTCATCTTCTCACGGCCATCACGCTTGAAGCGAGGCAAAATACCGGGACCGAGAGTGTACTCGGTGTCCATATCCTTCTCGGTGAATCCGTAGTGCTCGAGAGTCAATTCCTTAGGCTTAATGTTGGCGAAACCCTTTGCGTCATTGGTACCTCGGATACCGAGAGGGTCAATCTTGGCGGTATGGTGGCCACGAGACTGGTAAGCGCGGACGAGAAGCTGGACCTTGAGATGGTTGGTAACATCAGAACCATCCTCCATGGCCAGGTTGCCAGACAGACGAGGGACACCGCCGGTCATGGCAGGAACCAGGTTAGGAGGAGGCTGGAAGGCCTGAGAGATGGGCATCTCGCCGCCCTCCATGTTCTTGAAGTAGATCTGCCAAGAGACATGGACGCTCTCAGGATCTTGTCTCCACTGCATGTACATCTCATCGATGTAGCTGGCGGTGCTTCCAGAGAGGAAGTTATCGTTAGGGTCGGGAGGTGCTGAGGTCGCGCTGGTCGCATAGTTGCGACGACCAGCAACAGCTAGAGGGCGACGGGAGGCAGCGAGCTTCCATGAGGTACGGGCCGAGACGGTCGAGATGGAGGCGGTAGAAGAGGCAGCAGAGCATCGAGCACCGCGAAGGAGCTGCGAGCTAGCTCTGCAGAGCGAATTCCTCAACATGATGGGCGATTTGCGTATGTGAAGAAACTGAAGAATACAGATAGGTAGAGAAACTAGAGGATATGGATGGGAAGCATCCCTCGGCGAACTTGATCGCAACACGAAAGAAAGGCGGAGTAAGTCGACTAAGGAGGAAATTCCCAGTTGAGACTGAGGAGAGGAATTGGATGGGAGGATGGATGGGAGGAACACGAAGAAGAAGAAATTGTTTAGGTACCGCTGGGACTGGCTGGAGCTCGAATCGCTAGGTAATGGAACTGCTGGGCTGCGGGCTGCCTATGGCCTGGCTGGCTGGCCTTTGATGTCCTGCTGCAGGTTAAAAATGCTATGACGCCCCGGCAAACCCGGTTCTGGCCGCCAGGGATCAGGGCTTTCATTGGTCAGGGACACCCGTAGCGCTACGGTCACCGAGAAAACTCCGTGCGAGACACTGTGCATCTCAGGCACTGCAGGGAGGTTTAAAGCTAGAATTCCAAGGTGAAAGGTGACCGGTCTTGATTGTCCGGAAACCCACATGACACACTGTTTTGGAGGTCATCGTGGGCTTTTGTGCCAACTGCCATTGGGGCACGTCGCATTTATTTTCGGGGCTTTGGGGTTCCTGAATTCTTGTTCGGAGACTTGAGGGTTGTTTACCGAGGATCACCGTAATGCTTGACCGTGGAGGAATTGATTCCCCGGAAACACTTATACACCCCGTTGAGCCGGACTGCTACTTGCGTTCCCCACAATCTCAAGATGTTGATTGCGAGTGTTCAAACAGTTCAGGCGGTGATAACCTCAATTGTCGTTATCATGATGGTGGGTGGTGCATTTGTGGATTCGACACACACACCAACGACATCGATGGTAGAAAGGGGAAGATGGTCTTCGCACGGTCTACTCTGCTAGGTGTCAGTTATTCATGGATCGTATCCATTCCCGCGGGGCAAACGGGAAAAGACTGAAATTGCGGAGTAACCATCGTCAAGTTTTACGTGGTTGAAACAGGGTCAATAGCCGACGCCACATGTACATACAGTACCGTACTCTGTATATTAGACCAAGTCCTAGCCCTGGTCCTGCAACTGCAACTGCAACTGTAACTGTAATGCAACAGACATAACATGCATTTCACGTTTTGGGTAGTGTTTGGAGGTGGACAGGGGCTGTTGAATTGATATCCATTTTCACTAGCCACAGGGGCATGGTAGTTGGGGTAGATGTCTGGGCTGAGCTGAGCTGAGCTGTGTCAGTACGTATTTCTGACGTACAGACCAAGCATCAAACATTCGTCAATCCACTTGAATACCTACAGATACTGCTATGCAACCTTCAAGGCCAAATACAGCACCGGATATATACTAGTATAAAAAAACATGACCACTTAGTCTTGCAACAATCATGCCTCAGTCGATATCTGAATACCTTCGGCTGCCAGAGCTCTCGAGTAATCGGCCTGGGCCTTCTCCAACGCATTCATTGTCGGCTGCATCAAGGCAATCACTGCAGTCTTTCCACCTCCTACATTCTCAGATCTCCATCGAATCTTCTTGCCCGTGCGCTCGAAATGATCACGAATTTCTTTCTTGCGGCTGCGAACGATTTCTTCTCGTTCCTTATCCGCTTCCTCCGCAACAGCGTTGATTCGTGTAAGAGAGCGACCCAAGGATTCGGCTAAATACTGTAATTCCCCAGCACGGTCTGGGTCGCCTGAAAGGAACGCATTCCAGAATTGGTGCAAGAACTCAATAGTGGTAGCATGAGTGAGGCTGCACTTGCGGGAGATTTCAGCAGGTAGACCCATGGGCTCAGCAGTGTCTGTATCATGACCATATTGCTGGGCGCGTTGCTGGCGTACACCCTTCATAATATCCTTGTCGGCGGCCTGAAGAGCAGAACGTGAGCCAACATGTGGTCTTTTGGGTGCGTCGTCGTCGCTTTCGCTCTGTTCATCAAATCCCATCGCTGTTTGAATGTTGATACCGCCAGCTCCATCACTCTCTAGTGTCTCAAGATCTCCCAAGATATCGAAGAGTACATCACTGGGTACTTGTTTTTCGAAGACAGCAGCCTGCTTAGAGGGTGCTGAGTCGTGTTTGGAGAAGAACTTGTTCTGCTCCTTCACATTGAGCATGATGCGATGCTCTTGCGCATCACCCTTAAGATCGCGCAATGCCAATTGGACATAAGCATTGTAACCGCCATCGGGATCGTCCGTGTTGACATCGGATGGCGCCACGTTGGCCATGATCTTCTCACTGAGACTGTTAAGTGTCTTGACAATGGGTATATCCCTCCTAGGACGCATCTCAACATCCTTTGCATTACCACTTCTGAAGCCTCCTTGATTCTCCTCGTTGGCCTCTATGTCGATGATATGAGGCACCTGCTGGGCCATGATCTTGCTCTGGAACGCCACAGTATTCTCGCTTGGGTCGTATTTGTCGAATAAAGGATCTGTAGGGTCGTTTTCTACAACTCGTTCACCTCGTAGCATTTTGGAGAGTCTGCTGAGGAAGAAACGTGACCAGAATTCTGCCTCGGATAATTTTGGGACATTTTCGTTATAAACACGCTTGATCAGGGGATGCTGTGCGAAAATCATCTGCACCTGTTCTACGCTGATGTTTAATTTTAGCTCACCGTCAACAGTCTTTGGTTTGACTGTGGAGAGAACATTGTACGCTCCTTTCTTTTGGTTTGTCTCAATGGCATGAGCTCGGAGAAGATTTGTACGCGTTGACCAGAACTGTGAATTGAATGCGGCTCCTGATAATGACTCGGGCTTTGTTTGCATTGCTTCGACGTAAGTTTGATGTAGGCTAGTATCATTTCTCATTAGGGACTGCTGTAGCTCAATGTCATTCTTGAGCTGTGAGTCATCGAACCAGCGCGAGGACGAGGCCTGTTGTGAATTGACGGCGCTGGCGAAAGCCATGGATGCTGAACCGCTACCAGTGCCTCCAGCGCTTGGGTTTGGTGTTGAGGAACCACCGCTGGCGCCAGAAGGTTTAGGGGCGGCAACATCGCCGCCGCGCGATGAGGCTAATAGACTGGACAGAAGATCTTTGACGGCCTTTGCCTCATCCTTGGCTTCGGCAGTATTGAAATGAAAGAGATATGTAGCGGGATCGGCATCTCCAACCTTTTCAAAGATCTTGAGCATCACCTTTGCTGCATTATCCGGGGTTTGTTGGAGATCTTATTGGTGTTAGTTCTCGAAATGCGTATATAAAAGATTCCACTTACTTGTGATGTTGTTGATACTGAGGGTCACGGTGGGAGGGCCTCCAGAATTTGGAGTCCAAGTGACCAGCTGATGGTCAGTCGTGAGAGTCAGGATACCCTCCTTCTTCTTGAAGAGGGTTCTTCCCACTGGAATAGCCATATTGATTTGTTGTTGTCAGAGAATTAATTATTATGATAGTTAAGACGAATATGAGAATGAATAGGTAGGTACTCTACACAAGGCAACGAAGAGATGCTTTGTCTAGGCATCAGACCCACATGCGGTCACTGATTTAACGATTACTAAGGCAACTTGCTTGACAGAAAATGCACCTCCAAAATATCCAGCTTACCATAAAGAATTAAGATTGTATGCCGATGTTTTATGGGGTTATTAGATGAACACTCCATCAAGTACAGTATCAAGTCTTTCATATCATAAACTTCAAGCCATGTGATTGATTTCCTAGTGCCTACCTAATAATGCATCCCTTGTTGAGTGGAGCTTGCTCAATTTTGGCACTGTACATACATGTAATGGATGCTTCTGCTTATGCCGACACCAACCTGTAGCTGTGGGCCCCTTTTATTCTAATGTTCTTGTAAGACTGGAGCCAATGAATAGTAAGTTCTTCACTTGGGTATGGAAGCTGTATAGAGAAGTAAAGGGTTGAAATCTAAGGTATCTGCAGTCTCTAACGTTTGGGTACTTGTACCCAGGCGTCAGATAACAGTTTTACTCTTTTGTTCACTACAAGTGCCTCTTAAATCTGGCAAAGTCTATGCAAGTATGTATGGATGTTATACAAAAACCAATCCCCAGCGCCATGAAGTGCACATATACGAAACCAAATCCCAGTAGAAGCTCATGGACCGCGACGTATGCGAACCTCATCAGCATCGGCGAACTTCTTCTCTGCACCCACGCCGAAACCCATCATCTTCTTGGCACCCTTCTTCTTAGCTCCGTACTCCTCGTCAAATTTGCGAATCTGCTTTAGCGACTGCATGTCTTCGCTGATACTGGCGGGGATCTGGCGCAGTGCCTTGTCGAAGTGCTCCTGGCGCAATGTGCGCTTCTTGGGGTATTCATAAGGTTCAGGGCCGGTGTGTCTCGCGGCAGCCTCGTTCTCTTCTTCCACAGCAGCCATAGCAGCAGCAACGCAGGCGTTCTTGAGGTCAGACCCTGAGTAGTAGGGAGTACGCTTGGCAAGATCTTCGAGCGACACGGCAGGATCAAGAGTCTCGCCTTTGAGAAGAATCTTGAAAATGGCAGTACGGTCGGACTGCAGGGGTAAGTCGACAAGCAGACGGCGGGGCAGACGGCGGAGGACAGCGTCGTCAAGATCAAATGGACGGTTTGTAGCAACCATGATAAAGGCTTCTGTCTCTTCAAGACCGTCCCATTCCTTGAGAAACTGATTGATGTGAGAGCGATGCGATGCGCGAGCACCGAGCATGCTACGGTTGGCTAGCAGGGAATCGGCTTCATCGATAAAGACGACGCAAGGGGAAATCTTCTTCGCGAGTGTGAAAACAGCACGGATAAGCTTCTCGCTCTCACCAACCCACTTGTCGTTGATAGTAGCACCGCTGATCTCAAGCATGTTTGCGCCACTCTCTTTGGCAACGGCCTTTGCAAGCAGCGTCTTGCCTGTACCTGGGGGTCCGTACAACAGACACCCTGGAATCTTGTCCTGGGCCAGCACTCCATACGAAAAAGCGTCAGGTCGTACTAAAGCCAGAGTCGTAAGCAGCTTGAGCGCGGATATAGTCTCCTTAGGCACGTGAACATCTTCAAACGTCGTTCTTAAATTCTGACGGTTGATGTGCCCAGAGGATATCCGCTTCTCATACTCGTTCAATTTCAGAGCGGCTCGGCTGCCTGATTGTGAATCTTCCGCCTTCTTCTGTGAATCCTCCCCGTCCGACTTCCCATCTTGTTCTGACTCATCGAGGTATCGCTGGCCAGGTTTTTGCCGTAAGGGGCCCATGAGAAGACGCTCATATACGCCTCCCGGAGCAGCGCCAGCTGCCTCTTCTTCGTGACGCTTAGCTGCGCTCGCAATATTGTATACCTCTGGTAAAGGAAGTATGGATTTCTTAAGCATTTGAGCCCGTGTGTCAGTAGCATGCATGAAGATTTTCATGTGCGCATCTGAAAAATCAAGAAATTCATGGCTGCCCAATGCCTTCAACATTCGGTTGATGTTTTGCACATTCTCCACAAAGATATCTGTTTCTTGAAGGGGAAAGGGGTTCTCTAATGTGTGTGTGCCACCAGATGGCTTGGGTTGCCTCAGAGTCCGCTGAGGATGGATGTGTCGAGAGATCACAAAATCGCTGGCAGAGATGTCTCGAAGCATACTCTGGTACTCCTCTGAAGGTTGTTCGCTCGATGATGTTCCTAAAATGGCAATCTTGGAGCCTTGCCGCCATGCTACATCCACCAGACTTCTCAACCGTGTTATCAGCATTGCACCCTCGAGAGTCATGCTCAATTCCACAAAGTCATGGATATGTATGATAAGGGGCTTTTCTCGAGGTGAACCCTGCTTCAACTCAGCGGCTTCCAAGATCTGACTCAGAACTTTATCGATCTTGAGGCTCTCCCATTTTCCAAAAGGGTCGTAGCCACCCTGTTTAATTTTTGAAAGTTCGTCTTCAAGACTGCCTGATGCCGTACGAATGTTAATCACGCCGGTGTCAGGGTCATTATTCTCCTCTTCTGGTCGTGCTACAACATCAGGGTCCTTGTATAGCTTGCCATTCATCTCTGCGGCACGAAAGCCCACATGAGATAGCGAACCTCGCGAGTAAGCCCAGTCCTGTTCAAGATAATCCCCGACTACCACGGACAGATCCTGGGCATTGAGTTTGATCAAATCGGCGTCGTTGAAATATGCGACATGATCCGCAACTGCTGCTGAGATGGCTTTCCCACTGTAACCCGACATGGACAAGACAGTTATCTGACGCTTGAGATTTTTGGAATCCGAATCAGGCGGAGGTGGTGTCGTCAGTTCGCGACGGAGAGCGGATCGCAAGGAGGAGAATGTGAGAACGGGGAGGTCGGCAATGGCTTGAGATAAGGAGTGGTCAAGTCTCCAGTCATAGTCAAGAATGCTGTCGAGGCTGGTCTGAACTGACAAGAACTGGTCGCGAAACTCTTGGGTTTGTCGGTCAAAGTCCTTGTAGTAATGCCACCACCAGAATGGTCTTGAAGTATACGTGTATTCCGCATGGCGAGCAGGGTAAAGCGAATCAGCCAAATGCCATGCAGAGTCGAGTAACATATCATAGACACGGGTCAGGCTTGTCAGCTTGTGGACAAGTTCCTCCGTTTCGCAGGATTCGGGCTTGATTGTAAGGATCTCGTTGGCGCGGTCTGTGATTTTCTCGACCAAGGCACTGAATGTTGTATCGAAGTAGTCTTCAAGTGCCTTGTTGGATTCCGTTACTCGGGTGTTTTTCTCGGCGGATTGAGGGTCGACAAAAATTGATGATGTCTTGGGCTGTTTAGCATCTTCAAAAAGAGCAATTGGGAGTTGCGGTCTCCTCCAAGCATGATGTAAGGTAACATTGTCGTCGAGGAAGGCTTGTGGTAGCTTGACGGGAGGCAGTGCGGGAGCGGCCTGTTTGCGAGCTATTCTACTTTTTAAAGAACTTGATGCTCGAACTCGCGAACGACCTGACAAGTTTTCTGTGCCATTTTGTGGTTGTATGTCCTCATCCTCTATAGCTGTTGACTGATTCGGAGGCTTGTCGCCATTGTTTGCGCCTGCATTTCTCCAGGTCGAAGATGTTTGGAATGATCGACAAAGGATTCGAGATCGGGGTTGGAATCGGGCAGCGGCGATGGCAGGATGGAGAAGGGCGCGAAGCCCTGTCGATTGCATCCGGGCGAGTGCTTGTCGGTCGGAATCGAGAGGTAGAAGTTGAGGGCTTGGGCAACGTCTAGGGAAGATTCAACTTCAACGTCGCAGGGTTGTTGGCGAGGCCCTGTCCTGACTAACAAATTTCTCCAAAGTTTCATGGGAGCGTTGCGTCAAAAAAACGGAAACGGATTTATCAAAGTCGAGTCGGCCGAATCCCGGTCCAAGTCCGGCTCCGACTCTCAACTACAGTCGTTTTAATAACGACATGGGATTGCAGGAATTACTATACACCTAGGTATCGGTGCCTTGGAATAAGAATAGGTCCCGGAAGTACTTTTATCTCGACCGTTGTTCTTTTGTAAAACTGCAGCGTGATATATCAACGTTTCTCCCCCAAATTGTGTAGGGTAGGTAGGTACCTTGTCTCGTAATGATGGGGAAACATCCTTGAAGGCTTAGGCTGCCAAAATAAAGTAGCCCAAGTGCCAGTCTAAACTGCGATAAAGTGACTAAATTATTTTGCTCTCTATGCTTCCAGCGACCAGTTCTTCAACACTCTAAAGCATACCTGCGATTCTGTTGTCTGAGTTCGCAAACAAGACTTCCCTGATTCTGAATGGATAGTAAATATTTGAAGTTATTTTGATATAATAGCAGTCACTCCACCAGAGTACGCTCTTGAATGCATCTTGACAATATCTGTAACCTCCGTGTAACAAACCCCTGTCATTCAACGACACGAGCCAGACTCCACAAACTGGGCTGAAGTGTGCGTAAAACAGCCCTGGACGTTGGCTACACCTGGCGTTCGTCCTCTAAACCAGCTCCGAGGGTAATAATAAATTATCTCGACACCGTGTGGCCAAACGAGTAGAGAGGCTTGGCCTTGATTGAAAGACTTGCCTCTAGAGATGATGAATACTAATTGCTCGGTTACGACACCAGGTCGTCAAGTTACTATGGCGAATGGTTACAGTGCTGGTAAAGTTAACTACATGTGAAAAACAATTTAGACAACCCGTGGATACAATGCATTCCAGTCAAAGACGTGTTTATCCGCGTCTCTTATCTATAAGGTAGCATTCTGCCAGAATTGACCATGCCAGTCTTGCTTGAAAGTTATTGTCATCATCGATTATAGTCGTCATCCACTCACGGGCAGCTTTAATTAGACTGCTGCTAAGCCTTGTTAGTGCTGAAACGCACACGCGGGGTTTCCACTGTTTGGCGACGGCTTATCACTTTGTCTGTCATCAACACTACAACTCAAAGTATCTTGACCTCTATCCTACCTGATTTGAATTGCGCTTTCACTTGCTTCTCCCTCAGTTCATATCCAACAGTTGGGAAACTAAACTCTCTCGAACTCTATGTCATAGCCTCAGAGCGCGCTTCACTGCTGCTCGTCATCTCGGCCATGGACAACCCTCAACCATCATCAGAACAGCGCCAGTCCACCAGTCCAGAAGGATCGCCGCCTAATTCTGATAAGCCTTACCACTCAAAACGACCTCACAAAAAGTCGCGTGCTGGATGTCGCAACTGTAAAACTCGCAAGGTCAAATGTGATGAGGCCCGGCCAGTCTGTAAGTCCTGCAGACTGCGCAAGGCTGATTGCGTATACACGACTCCCGCAACCTCTACCTCTACCTCATCCTTATCAAATGCCAGCGCTACAAACAGTTTACCTCGCGCCTCAGCAGAAACCTCGCCTGCCCCCCACAAAGCTTCTTCACCTGATGTCGAATCTATTAGCGAAGAGATCCTCGAGGAGGTTGGTTCCCTGACGGTACAGCCACTCTTCCGCCCTACCCCTATGGACAGGATGGATATGAAGCTACTCTGGTTCTACACCAGCTCGACATGCACGTCTTTCTCTGTTGATGAGGGTCCCCTAAACCCTATCAATGATGTTTTGAGGAATAAACTGGTTCAGGTCGCTTTTGATAACCCCTTTCTCATGGACTCATTGTTCGGTCTGGCAAGTCTTCACATGCAAAGTCTTGATTTGAAGCCTGATGCTGCCCGCGCACTCACATATCGTGCTCGTTCGTTTGAAGGCTATCGCAGGGCTGTGGAACAAGCACGCCCAGAGACATTTCCTGCTCTTCTTGCAAACTCTCTACTTCTCACTGCCCTCTCATCTCAAAACTTCCGGGACGAAGACGCCAAAAAGCTTTACATAATAGATTGGATGATTGTATGGAGAGGCATCGGCCTTGTCATCGACCTGATGGGTGTTGAGAAGCTTATTGACTCAGGTCTTTACCCTCTCTTCAACCGGCCTTCTATTGATATAGAGCAAGCTTCGCACCACATCCCTGCTGTTCTTCTTCTGATGATCAACTCCATAGAGCCTGGTGACCCGGACTATCTTGATGTCGAGACCTACTATGAGACGCTTCAATTTTTGGGCTCTCTGTATCAGAACTTGCACGATGGCTTTGGTCCTGTTATGATGCTGCGGATTATTACTTGGTTCACGTTTGTTCCTCGAAATTTTGTGCAATTCGTACGCGACTTGCGCCCTCGTGCTCTCATAATCCTCGCCTACTATGCTGCCTTTCTCAAACTCCCGACAGAAGTATGGTGGATGGCGAATATTGGTAATCGCTCTTTGCAGGATCTTTGCGAGTTTATTGGCCCAGAATGGCAGCAATACCTGCTCGTCCCGCACATGGCACGTCTAGTTGAAGGGGAACTTGAAATCGCAAGGGTGTTGTTTGAAGATCCCAACTGGTCGCCCAGAGCTCCGAGCAATCTTCGTTTAGATCCTACGGCGGCTGTTACACTTGTTGATGAGACAGGTAGACGTGTTGAGTGGCTTCCTGCTGAGAAAAGACTTGTGCTCATGGATGGAAAAGAGGATACCTCAACCAAGGCCAAGGCCACAGACAAATGGAGGAGGGATCTAAACGCTTCTTTCTCTAATACATAGAAATGTCTATTATTGGGTCTATTGTAGACCAGTCAGATGCTGCGTCGGAAAAGCCATCGTCGATAATCTCTTGTCTAATCCAAGTTAGCTTGTGACTCTGTCGGGCCTAGGATATTCTTGCTTGCCAACGATACTGTAGCCTTGTAGCCTCATTGAACCTTTTGCTGTTCAATACTGATAATAACTGAGGTTTGATTGTTATTTCTGCTGCTGTTTATACTATTAAGATGATGAAGCAAATGTATAAGTAGAGGCTGTCTAAACTTAAGCTGTGGGATTTGTTGAAGTATGGCTGGTGACTGTATACCTACCACTGCTATGTTTTACCACGTATCTATTCTTACATATGAGAGAAAGGGAATAAGAATATACACAATGAGCACGATCGACACCATGTAAAACGTAGATGGTAATGATCATTCAGAAGACAACTAGATCCCAGTCCAGTTGGCGATGACAATTATTGTCTTAAGGAAACCTTCGATATCGATCAACGGTCCAGGCTGGCTGGCTTCTATAGAGATTACCTGTCTTCTAAGGTTTAGGACGCCAGAATAAAGTAGCCTAAACTCAAGTCTAAGGTGTCATAGAGTATAGATTATTTCCTAGTTCTCGGTAAATTAATTTCCTGATAGCACCTTTTCCTACCCTTCATGCTTCGGAAACACGTCAAGAATAAGAATATATGCATGCCAAATAAAACACATCTTGGTCAACAAAGCCACCGAGTTTGAAACAAGTAGTAGTCACTTTCATCCGGAGTTAGAAGAATCACTTAGTAAAAAAGAAAGCTTGATATGGCTACAAGAGGAATTTTGTTGATTTCTTGGTACACAGCTCACAAAAGAGACTTAATGGAGCTCATGAGAAACCTCCCCGGACCTTGTTTCCTCTGCTGTATACAAAGGTCCTTATTTCTCTCCTCCCGTCTCCCGCGGCATTAACTTCAATACATAAACCCCTTACTGACCAAGCTCAGCAAGAATCTTCTCACCCTTGGCCTTGGCGGAGGCGAAGTCACCAACCATGTAGAAGGCACCCTCGGGAAGGCTGTCACCCTCACCGTTGAGAATGGCCTTGAAGGAGTTGATGGTCTCCTTAAGGTCAACGAGCTTACCCTCGATACCAGTGAAAACTTGGGCAACAGTGAAAGGCTGGCTCAGGAAACGCTGGATCTTACGGGCACGCTCGACAGTAAGCTTGTCGGCCTCAGACAACTCGTCCATACCCAGAATAGCAATGATATCCTGAAGAGACTTGTACTCCTGGAGGATCTGCTGAACACGGGTGGCGATGTCGTAGTGCTCCTGACCAATGACTCGGGGGTCCAACATACGGGACTTGGAGTCGAGAGGGTCGACAGCGGGGTAAATACCCAACTCAGAGATACCACGAGACAAGACAGTGGTGGCGTCCAAATGGGCGAAGGTGGTGGCAGGGGCAGGATCAGTCAAATCGTCAGCAGGGACGTAGACGGCCTGGACGGAGGTAATAGAACCCTCCTGAGTGGTGGTAATACGCTCCTGCATACCACCCATATCGACGGCGAGAGTAGGCTGGTAACCGACGGCAGAGGGAATTCGTCCCAGAAGAGCGGAAACTTCAGAACCGGCCTGGGTAAATCGGAAGATGTTGTCAATGAAGCTATTAAGGAGTTAGCAAAGAAACTGTAATGCTGAGAATCGAATACTTACAGAAGAACGTCCTGTCCCTGGCTTCTGAACTCTTCCGCCACGGTGAGTCCTGTAAGGGCGACACGGGCACGGGCTCCAGGGGGCTCGTTCATCTGACCGAAGACCAGGGCGACCTTGGACTCGCCATCAAGCTGGATGACGGAAGTCTCCTGCATTTCGTGGTACAGATCGTTACCCTCACGGGTACGCTCACCGACACCAGTGAAGACGGAGTAACCACCGTGGGCCTTGGCGATGTTGTTGATAAGCTCCTGAATGAACAC